>CANUEP010270696.1:0-143386 GCA_947857235.1 Jatropha podagrica
AACACAAAATAAATAAATAGAAAATTAGTCAAAAGTGAAGGTCCCACTGCGTCCCACAAATTCACAAAACGAGAAAAAAAAAAAAGAAATTGACAGCTTGAAGAGAAAACAGCGATTTGTCATTTGTTGACAATTTGGCAAAGTTATAGTGATCAATTTGTATTGGGCTACCAAGTAATGATGCCTATAAATAAGCTATGGGGTGAAGAAGCAATATACAATAACAAAGCAAAGCAAGCAAAGAAAAGAGAGAAAAAATGGAGGTGTGTGTGGGTGCGGTGAGACGTGAGAAATTTTTTATTTGAGTCGTAAAAGTTGCAGTTATTTTATTATTTTCCTTCCCCTTATTAAATCCTACAACTAATATAAAGCAAAGGCTTCAATAAATTATTGAGCATAATCTATGGTTGCAGCCTAAACTAATCTTCCACAATAGAAAAAAATTTCTCTTTAAACTACCACTTGATTTAAAGTTCAGTCAGTCAAAGACCAATACCAAATCAAAATAAATGGCTAATGCTTAGCGTTCCATTCGGGAAGCAGTTGTAAAAATAACAAAGAGGTGAATAGTAAAATAAATAATTCAAAGTTAAAACTTCAATCTTGTCCTGTGATAACAAGATTGCTAATAGCATTACTCATAGCCCAATTCCGCATGATAACTTACTATTTTTATTACATTCCGTAATAGAAGGCTAGCATAGCAACATATGCTTACTTATTTTGAACTACCTATATTCAAATCGGTTTAAAATTTTAAGATATAAACCCATTTTGCATGCATGTGTTTAAAATTCATTTTCAATCAAATTCATCTACAATTTTAATATTCATATTTTGATAAATTTATTTAAATAATACCCAAACTTATTTTTCTTAAATTGTGTGGATAAAATACGCAAAAAGCCATCACATATAACTGTTAATATCCTCCCTAACTCAAATTCATTTAATATAAAATACAACTAGTAAAAATTTTAAAAAATCAAAAAAAAAAAATTTAAATTGTTAAATAAAGAATTGATTTATTCGGTTAGTGTCCAATAAATTTTCAAATCAAACTGAAATAATTCAATTATTATAATATAAAATTAAATTGAATCAAATTGAATTGAATTTAAAAGAAAATTGTAAATATATTGCTATATTGTGTTGTAATTACCTAATTAAGTGATTCAAATAATTTTGGTAATATATCAATAAGTCGTAATCAGAATTGGTATCACAACTTTATATAAAATATAAAAGTTTAAATAATATCTTGGTGACTCTATAAATCTATAAATACCCATCTAAATTCATAGACATATCATCAAATAAATCGTAGTATCATCCTTGAACTTAAAATTAAGCAATGGCGATTAATTCTCTCAACACTCTTTTGGTGACTCTCTTGATCTGTGCACTGGTAGCGTCTCCAGGGATGGCCATCGAAGCATCTTCTCTTAATCATCATCGAGGTATATACTGTATAATTACTTATTATATATCAGCAATGACTATGTATATATATATTTTGAATATATTTACTGTTGTTTTGATATGAATACTAATGTTGCAGAGCTCCGTAAATTACCACCAAATTGTGATCCTGGCTATTATCTCAAATGCACGCCGAACGGTGAATGCAAGTGTTGTCCAGAAGACATTCCTCCGGCCAGTTGCTGAAAATTAAATTATTATCAATAAAGGAGTGTCTCGATATGGATAGTGTCTCTTTTTTCGTATGAGCTATTCAAATATATTAATAAAAGAGTGCTTCTCTTGGATACTATTGATGAATTTGATTTCTGATTTTATTTTTTTATTTATATTTTAATTTAGTATATTCATGTGAGTGATGAATATTGCAAAACTTTTTAGTATTATATTAAAAATTTTAATTTTATTGGTTAAAAAATAAAAGTAATTTAATTTTTGTTAGCATATTAATTTTTCATCTAAATGGATAAATTATGAAATTATATTATATATTAAATATGGTAGAAATATAAATAATTTAATAATTTTAATTTTATTGATTAGAAAATAATAATAATTTAATTTCGATTCGTTATATTATATTATATAAAGTACATATTAAATAAGGTAAGAATATAATATATTTAATTATAATTTTTAACAAATATTTAATTTCAAGTAACTTTTTCTTTAAAAAAAACTATAATTTGTGATTATCTATTAAGAAATATAATATAAAATTTATCGATGGATATAAAATAGAAAATAAAACTACTGAAAACATACATATAATATAAAATTATGATAAAACATATCATATTAGCGAACCATATAATAAATTGAAAGATTTTTTTCCTAAAAGAAGGCAACCATAAAATAAATTGTATGCCATAGACTTCATCAAAAAATAAATAAATAAATATATATATATATATATATATATATCAAAATTATAAATGATGCTTTAAGACAATGATCAATTTATTAATTATTATAATATCTAATATTGGTTTATTATAATTTAATAATTTATATTATTTATAAACAGTTAAGTTAATTAAATTAAATTTGTTGATAAGTAATTTTAGTTGGCCATCAAATTATGATAATGATTAATTATTATAAAATGTTATTTCCATGACATATTATTGTATTTTTAATAATATAAATTGTTCATAATATTATAATTTATAAAAAAATAATAAAAATTAAACAATTACTTGCAACGCATAAAATATGAATGCATGTTCGAAAAAACTAAAATAATAATGAAACGAACTCTAAAATGTTTTGCTTATTAATTAACAATCCATACCCTTTAATAATTGTCATCGCATTGGCTAATTGAAAGCTTATCCAGAAAACAAAAAGTTTCACAAGTTTTGTATATCTATATGATTGAAATTTGAATTTTAAAAAATTAATCAAAATTATTTTTTCTCTCTTAAGCTCATTTTCAAAATGCACATATAAATCAACAATAATAAAATTATTAGGAAGGTTTATATAAATAAATATAAAATTGCTGTATTGAACTGTAATTGCCTAATAAATAGCTATAATACTAAATTGAATCAATTTTGGTAATCAGTCAGCTGAATTAATTCATATATTCATATATGTCAATAAATCGTAATCGCAATTAGTATCACAACTTTATATAAAATATAAATAAATAATATTTTGGTGACTCTATAAATCTATAAATACCCATTTAAAAGTTCGTAAACATATCATTAGAAGAGTTTAAAATTAAGCAATGACAACTAATTCTCTGAAAACTCTTTTTGTGACTCTTTTGATTTGTGCACTGATAGTGTCTCCAATGATGCCCATCGAAGCATCTCCTCTTGATCATCGTCGAGGTATAATCACTTATTATATGCCACCGATCGATGATTATATATTTATTATTTACCATTGTTTTGATATATATAAATATGAATGTTGCAGAGCTCCGTAAATTACCACCAAATTGCGATCCTGGCTATTATCTCAAATGCTCGCCCAATGCTGAGTGCAAGTGTTGTCCAGAGGATATTCCACCCAGTAGCTGTTGATAATACAATTACGTTGAATAATTTGTATGAGCTATTCAAATATGTTTAGCTATCGTTTCCTAATAAAAGAAAAAGAGTACCTCTTTTAATATTATTTTGTTATTCATATTCTAATTTTAGCTATCGGATCAACTGTTCAATAAAATAGTGATATGATTAATGATTTTGTTGATTGTTTTCAATTTAAAATTAAAATTTAATTAAAATAAGTTATAATTATAATTACTGCACTAAACATTCCATGCAATTAACTCATTGCTAATTAAATAAAAGTTTCGAGTAAAAACGAAGAAGAAAGAAATAATATTATCATTTGCCACTTTTTTTTTTTTTTTTTTGAGAATGATCGTTTCTTATATTTGAAAAGTTTAGAAAATTAATCATATATTATTTATGATTAAAAGGAAAAAATTTAATCATTTAAAAAAAAAATTCTTTTTAAGATAGAGGAATATGTTTCAAATATTAATGAATTTATCATAATAAAAAAATAAGACACGTATATTTATTTTTTATTTAATTATTTATTAATTATATTTATCTAAATTATAGATTTAATTATATTTTAATTTAAAATAAATATTTATTTTCTTTTGGGTAAAAAATTAGATTTTTATTCTTTTGATACAAATTTAGAGAATAGATTATATAAAAATTTAATTTGCTAAATACTTGCATTTTTTATAATTTCCAATAGTTACCGTTGACGATGGAAAATGACACAAGCTTACTGTGTACATGCACAACTGAAGGCAAGCACTAGCCAACAAAAAAGACTGCACATTTATCCATGACATTTTCAAATTCAAAATCAAATCCCTCCTCATCTTTGTCTCTGATTCAAACCCATCACACCATTATTCTTTCCCGAAGCAATCGCAATCAAATTTTGATGATGACGTGGCAAAATCAGGACTTTAGATTTTCTCTTCGATCAATTTCATATGCACCAAAATTCATATTAAAAGCTTGCTTCTTTCCAAAATCTACTAACTTTCTTTCTTGAAAATTTCTCATCTGCTTCAAAGAAAAAGATGAATAACTGAATTCCATTATAAATCTTTCCTAAACAAATCGCAATACCCTTTTGAATTTTCCTTAAGCCAAAGAATGGCTGGTTTCAAGAAAGCCACAACTTCAATCCAATCTTCATATAATTCCATTTTTGTCGATACCTTAACTGACTCGAAACACCACCATAGTTGCAGTGAAGGAGACCTTGCAACAATTATGACTGACAACAAAGAGAATAATCCCATTTTTGGCTGTAACAAAGAAAATGCAAAGCGTACAAATTCTAAACCTTTATCTACAGATGGGTCACTTCCTCTTATGCCAAAGCAATTGTCAAATATGAAATCTTTGTCCACTGGTAGAGCCCTGAAGCCGACTTCGTTACAGTTCTGTATGCAGATGAATGAGCCTGAAAATGGTTTCAAGTATAAATTGTGGGACCCAGTCGAGTCTGAGAAATCAGCATCTTCTTTGACTATTTGGGATTATTCAGATTCCGAGGCTGCTCCTGCTTCTTCTTGGTCCACATTGCCTAATAGGTGTGTTTATAGTTTATTTACCCCTTTTTCATATATATGGATATATATTCTGAATTATAATGTTAATGTCCTTTAATATTGAATGGTTTTTATTGCCTTTATTTTGATTACCGAATGAACATTTGTTTTTTTATCTGTGATTTCATTTGGGTTTATTTTCAGGGCTTTGTTATGTAGGCCTTTGCCTTTGGACATAGGGAGATGTAATTGTGTTATTGTGAAGGAAGCATTGCCAGAAGGGTTAAATGGGGGTACGATATACTCACTTTATACTAATGTAAGATCTCCTTGACTTTCAATTTTCTTCTTCTTGCTTTTATGAGGGTTTAGATCTAAGGTTTCCCTTATTGTTATGCTTGATCCCTTAGTAATTTAAATACCTCCGCTTGATCTCATTCTGTAGCTATTGTAATGCCAGCCCAGTCATTTTTGAAATGTATATAAAATTTTTTAAAGAAAAACTATAAATTGAACTAAGAGAGATTTTATTATGTATTAACTGATATTTCAACAATTCAGTTGTTAGAAGATTTTGCCTCTTTCAGTACTTACATTTTATTGGAGGGGGAAAAATTGTTGGAATACTTTTGAAATTGGATCGTTAAATATGTTAATCATCTCTTGGTCGGAGACTTGAGTTTCATTTAGATCATTGTATTATTTCTTTTGCTTTATTTCTGTAAAAACTTGGGTACTATTGTTATCACAAAACATTAGACCTATTGTGATGTGCACGTCTTCAATAACTAATTGCCAGTAAATATCTTTAAAAACTATGTGTAGTTAATCTTTAAAACGACTTGAAAGTTGCATTTGTCACAACTTGGAAACCAAGTTGAAGGACTTGTCAACCAAATGCAAGAAGGTTTGAAACCAAGTTATATTATGCTATCAATATTGGACGCTTTTGGTTGTGAACTAGTGATGGAAGCAGCTCTTCTACATTGCATTTTACCTAGTTTTTATTTTACTGTGCCAGTAGATAACATTTTAGAAAAGCAACAAAAGACCCTTCAGTTTTTCTAAGTTGGTTGTATGGCATTCCCTTACGTGCTTTAAACAATGTTTTAGGGAAAGCAGCAATCAAAATATTGACTTCCAAGAATTTGGTCACTGACGGATTTAGGCCCGAGTTTGTGTGGGTGCTTGAGTTACAGGAACTCGAGCCGCAAAATAAAACTTCCTTTACAAATTCAAAAAGTAAGCTTGTAAAAGCTTTTGTTTTGGGTTGGTGAGTTATAATTTTATTGAGTTTAATCTGCATGTCTGATATGATGATATCAAGCCTGCTGAAGTTTAACTATTCGTGTTTGGTTACAAGGAATGAAAGATCAAGAACGGAATTTGTTACAGATTTGAACTGTTTCTTGCTTTACATAATTGATGACCTCCTATTTTCAATCTTGATTCTTTTCTGATTTGATTGGATTCAATTTGTGTAAAACATGGTATGATGATATCAAGCCTGCCAAACTTTAACTATTCTTGCTTGGTTATGAGGAATGAAAGACCAATAAAAAATCTGTAGCCACAATTGAACCGTGTTTTTCTTCATATCATTGATGACCTCTTAATTTCAATCTTAATTTTTTTCTGATTTGGTTGGATTCAAAGTGGTTTTTTGTATTAAACAAAAATTACTAATGACTTCTAGCTGGGAATATTGCCGACTGAAATTTGCTCTTGTATCTTTGATTCTGCCTATGTTAAAACCATAGGAAGGACAAGGACGGCAGGATAGGAAACTAGCAATAGCTCACCATAAGCGGCGTAGTGGAAAATCAGTGTTTACTATTGCTCAGAATTTGAGAGGAGTTTTGTCAACTTCAGATGATAGTTTTATTGGAAATATAACAGCTAATTTCATGGGTTCGAAGTACCAAATCTGGGATCAGGTTTGCTTCAATTCCTTAAAACTTGCAACTTTATAATAATATATGTATTTCTTTAGTAAAATGTAAAATAAAAAGAAATGGATGACATGTTTGAATGTAGGGTAGCCATAGGCGCCTCAATTCACCATCTAAGCATCATCATCCGCTTCTGGCTGTTGTTAGGCAAGGCACAACCCCTCACCATCCCCTTTTATTTTCCCTCCAAATGTTCTCAATGTTGTTAATTTTGGCTTCCTTGTCTTCTACAGATTCGTGCCTACAGTAGCCACTTGTGCAGGTAATTATAGAAGCATGAGGGTGTACATACCCAAGCATCAATCCATGCAACTTAAGAACTCAAATCAGGTGAATTAGACTGTGATTACTTTTACTTGGATTCGGAATTCTGTTTGATGATTTCTTGACTAGCTGCTATTCTCTTTGAAATAGATGCAACACATTAATTGTCTGCCCAAGGATTGGGAAGGAAAAATGGACAAAGTACATAACCTACATTCCAGGACTCCAAACTACAGTAATGTAAGAATTGTAGAAAGTTTATCCCTATCATACAAGAAAAGGACTTTTGAACTTCACTGATATATATTTTCCTTCATGGAGTTTATTTCTTTCGGTTTTGAAGATTTCAAAGCAATATGAATTAGACTACAGAGATAAAGGCAGAACTGGACTTAGAATCCAAAGGTCTGTGAAGAATTTCCAGCTCAAATTGGAGGTATTATGAAAGAACCACTCTGAAGCATTATCATATACAATTTTTTTAGTCTCAGATTGATGGTTACTAACTGATTTATGGATGCGTAGGAGCATGGAAAACAAACAATTCTGCAGCTTGGGAGAGTAGGGAAATCAAAGTTTGTAATGGATTTCAGGTGCATACCTTTCTTTTGTTTCTAAAAATGGCTTTTTTGCGTTCTTGAAAACATTTGAGAAATAAATGACAGCATTCTGTCTTTCTTTGCAGATATCCTTTGTCAGGCTACCAGGCATTTTGCATTTGTTTGACTTCAATTGATTCAAAATTATGTTGCACGGTTTAATTACAAGCAACATATGTTTGACTTCAACCTCTGAACATAATCTTTTAGTTTCTATTTTGTTTCTTTCTACCTTTTGCTTCTTACTTCAAAAGAAGCATAATTGGGTAAGATTCAGTTTGTAAGGGTGGACAAGATTTCTTCTTTCTTCTTTTATTTTAATGTAAATGCCATTGGGTCTGGCCTTCTTTTCCATGCATGAATGATGAATGCACACGATTTGTTGTTTTTGTAGTTAGACTTGTCCTACGCTTGGGCTTGAAAAATGTCAAATTTTTCTAAGGCCCGGCCATTCGACTCACCCTTCACTTCATGAATTGCAGCTTGCAGCCCTGGATGGAGGGAGGGTTATTTGGGCTCTCGTTGGATTTTGCTCTTAACTATTGACCCTATTGAGTTGAGAAATGAATTTCCTGCCTTGTGTATTGGGACCATGCACCAAACTAATCAGAAAAATGTGTCTTTTGAAAAAGTTGTTGCTGTTTTACTTTTTTTTTATTAGATAATTTTAGCAGAAGACATTTTACTCAAATTTAATGTTTCCTCAGTCTCATTGTGTTTACATAGTTCAACAAAATACACGTATTAAAAAAATTATTTTATTTTTTTCTATCTTTAATTTATTGAAAATTTTAATAAAAATCACTTATTTAATGAAGGATAATAAATATTATCATGGAAAAAATAATAATTCACGTCTCTAAATTTAGAAATCTTATAAGCATTTTGAATCATCTAAAAAATGAATAATAAGCAAATAATATGGAATAAAGGGAGTATATATTGTGTTTAAGTTTAATTTTTTTTAATTAAAATATTTAATTAATCGAAATAATACTACAGATTATACAAAGTGGATAATTTTCTCGATCTCTCACTCCTCAAGTAAATTGGAAATTCAAGACCTCCACTCAATCTTCGTAGTGAAAAATCGTTGACTTCGATGAAAAGAAAAAAAAAGGCCCAGATTTAAGCTTTTCGGCCCAATAAAACATCAATTCATATAAAAACTACCAAATTACCCCCATTGAATCGTTGGAAAATGAGCGCGATGGTCACGGGGTCAAACAAATTTTATAAAATATAAAATATTATATAATAATCCAATGATTCGTACTTTGGCGTGCTTCAACAGTCGTTTGGAATATATTAAGAGGGCTTAAAGCAAGAATTAAGACCCTTAATTTTCAAGTCAAAGTCATCATGTAGTATGGGAAAATATCATAATAACACAAATCGTATTTAGCAATTTTAAAAATGTGGAAAAAAAAAGTTTAGTTTATAAATTTAAAATTTTGACCGAATCACTAATCTCAAAATTTGATTAACCAAATCGAGATTTCTAAATGACTTTTAAAGGTACATTGAAATATTAATAGTTGAGCTCTATAAGCATCACCCTGGACTCTCTATTTTCAACTCTCCAGTAAGTCATTCTTTGGACAATCTAACATCTGCACTATTCCTACACATGCCGCACAGTCTGGCCTCCTTCACAGAATGGTAATACGTACTGATACTGAAAAGATTTGCAGTCAAATAGTATAGCAAAATGCATAATTTCACTCTTAGAATTTTTTAGCTTTAACCTTATAAAATTTTTAATTTTTTACTTTTAGTAAAAAAAAAAAAAACACTTCACATTAAATACTTCAATTTATAAAATTTTTTTATTGAATGCTTAAATTTATAAAATAGATCGATTAAATACCTATTAGATGGTTATAAAATATAAAAATTATTATTTTAAAAGTTACATTAGCAACAAATCAAATTAATATTTTACAAACCAATAAAGTGTTGGTAGGGATAATAAGCTACTCCAATCCCTATAAGATGAGAATACAAGTTTCATATTCAGAAAACGCAGAAAGGATAAAAAATCACGTTTTACTGTCTTAAGGGGAATATATCTTTTGATTATAAAATAAAAATTAAATTATATATATAAAGATAAACAGGGCAAGGTCAGGTCACGAAAATATTAAAATTAAGATTCATATATATAATTATAAAAATAAAATACATGTAAATTTTATTTTTAATATTATAAAATATATGTGTGATTTATTTTTAATATTATTTTAATACTTCCGTCATTTATTATTTCCTTCGACCCAAATGGTATTATCAACTTGGATTGTATAAGAATACGTACATAAAAGAGACAATAGATATACGTATATACCTCATTTTCGGTAATCTATCGAGTATTTTTATCACTTTCAAGGGATGGAAATTTGTGCACCTACCTACCTATACTGTCTGCCTTTTGTCCTAGAAGGCATTTAGTCAACGTTCCCCCTACCCACCTGCCAAATGCCTAATTCTTCTAAGTAGTAGAAACTAGAAACTCACGTCAGATCAAACCAAATGTCAAAACCTTTTTTTTTTTGTTTTTAAATTGTTAATTTTTTATCTATTAGAAATTCTTCTTCGAATAACAAGTGGATACATTTTTATTTTTTTATTTGAAATGCATTTTTTTAGTATTTTAAATAATATATACTTAGAATATAAATTTGTTATTTTATCTTATTAAGGTAGCAATTAGTATTGCTATCAAAGTGTAAAATATCCATTAAAAGTACAATTGTACATATAATATTTTTAAAGTAAATGAATTTTTAATTAATATATTATGTAAATAAAAATATTAATTTAAAATTTAGATTTTATTATTAATTATTTATACAAGATTAATATATAATTCAAATATAATATCAATACAAATCAGTCCCAAGGAGAAAAATTTTCATCAATTAAGTATGATTTGATTAATTTTCTCACTGAAATTTCAAATTTAAGTGTTTGCGACTATAAAAATTTTTACTAATTCGGTGAATTAATAAAAAAATTACCGTATTATACGGTCTATTATATTATTTTAGCTCATTCGCTCTTCAAATAAAGAAAAAATATAATGTTGTTTGTTTGATATTTGAGGTACGGGTTTTTCACATGCAACAATTGTTTTAGAATTAATATTCAACTCCAAATAAAATGGAAGGATCTCCCTTATTTTAGAATTTAAGATACTTATCTTAGAACTTAAGATTCAACTCCAAACAAAATGGATCTAGAATCTCACTTATCTTAGAACTCAAGATTCATTAGTTTTCTCAAATTAGAACTTACGTTGATGAAAGACATTAATGTCACATGGTTCTCTATTTACATTTAATGTCGATTGCTTATTCCACCTTATTGTATTTTAGAGCTTTTTATTATTATTATCTGCATTTTCAAGCTTTTTTTTTTAATTACTTTTTATGTCATGTTTTATTTATAATTAGAAATATCAAAATTAATATAAAAAATTTAATTAAAAAATTCTATTTGCACGACACATTAAAAAAAAGAAAATAGTATTCCTACTATATATATATGTATAGCTTCCAACCTCTAACGCCCTTGATTACAATCTACAACCGATAACATAAATTTGATTAGGTTGGCAAACACATGGTTGTGGACGGTGTATGGATGAGTAAATTAAAGAGCATTCAAAAATATTAGAAGTTAAGGATTAGAGCCAACGGATCTGTATAAGTTAGCCGTCCTTCCATCAATGTGTCTGCAAGTACAATATGCTTTGTGGTCCTTGTTAAATTTCTAGAAATGTCTATCTTAATTGCACTGAAGTATTATTTATTGATAATCTGTTACATAAAATCCACTTGGCTAAACCATATCCAGTGCTGGTATGTTTTTAACCAATTGAGCCGTAATTAGCTCGAAAAGAAGAAACTTCAAGATGAATGTATTGGGGAGGCTTGATATGGTCGAATTTAGAAAATAAAATTATAGATAAGAGAGAAGAGTTGAAAAATAAAATAAATTTGCCAATTCTTCTTATTAATCAAGTAAAATCAATAATTGATAAATAAATGTCTATTTTTTCGCTTTATCTACATGTAAATTGAGAAAAAAAATAATAAACTATTTTCTTTCCGTATTTTTAATTTAAGGAAAGAAGAGAAGCATGTATCTTCAAAAGGAAAAAAAAAAAAGAAAAGAAAAGAATATTCTAAATTGTCTCTGTACTCTTAGCATTTTTCATCACCTTCTGTCACCATCCTTACCTCCATCAAGTTCTTCAACCATCAAATTCGCAGCACTGATCAAAAATTGGTGAAGCAAATGTATTTAGGTCTCCAAAAATAATGTCATCATCGCTGATGGCAAAGCTACCGGAGTCTTCACACTCGAAGTATGTTTGAATGTCATCGGGGAAGCTCCGGCTTGGTGGAGTCCTTGGTTCGGACTCCGGTGGTGTCAAAGGGCAATCGCTGGCCGAAGTTCTTTCTAGCATTTCCTTGAACTTGGAGGATTGCAATAGAAGCCCTAATGCAGATGATGCTGAGCCACCACTGCGGCCGTTCGGCCATGGCGGAGGCACGGTGGTTTCCGTCGAGTTTGAACTCTGTTGGTGAGATGTGAAACTTAATCCAAGCTCTTGAGTAGGGTTCGGTATTAAATTAGCATCAGGAGTACTGTTAGGGCTTTGTTGAGAGTTATTTGGACGTAGCCACTTGATGTAACGGCTAAGGTCAAAGTTTGTAACGGCGTTGAGTCCACGGTACTCAATAGCTGCCATGTCATAAGCCGTGGCTGCCTCTTCTTGAGTGGCTGCAAAGAGAATGTAGGAAAGGTTCAAGGGTAGTTTGGGAATAAATTTGAAAGAATTAATTTGCATGCAGATTTTGGTGAGTGTTTGAAATTTTTCTGGTTTCATTAAGTTGTTGAGGTTTGGTTATCTATTTCCTAACTAACAAGATTTGTTTGATCACAAAGTCTTTTTATCTTATTATTATCTTTACTTCTATATTTTTTACTTTATTACTGTTCTATCATTTTTTTAATACTAACATTTCTTTCTTTTTTTTTTTTTTTTTTCCGGTGAGAAGACAATAACTATAAAACTAAGTAAATAAAAACGATAGGTGCCTAACTTTGGCAATGAAGAGTTCAGAAATACCAAAAGAAGAGAAAAAAGCAAAAGAAGGAATTACCATAAGTTCCAAGGTAGAGGTATTTGTTACCAAACACCCTCCCAATTCGAGCTTCCCATCTTCCATTGTGATGGTGTCTGCACAATTTAGGATTATTTTTTCACTGTTAGCTTTTGGAAAACGATATAAAGCTACCAACCACACTTGGGTTTTGACTGATACATACATTTCATTAATTCACTTTAATTACCCTTTTCATCAACAACTAATACCTAATCAATAAATTTGCAAAATGTTTAAATAAAAATTACCTAAAACCGAACAACTAATTGAAAACGCAGTGCTCGATTAATTATTAAATATGTGCATTTGCGTACTATAATTACGATATTACCTGGCTACACCTCTGTATTTCGATACCCCACGCGAAAATCCACTGCTCTTCCTGTACATCATTTTATAGTTTAATTATAAGAATTAAAATTTTAATCCAACAACTAATTAATAGTATTAACTACTAATTTAAATTAATTAATTACCTTCTTAGGGATCCAATATACTCTTCCTTTGACTGACCTTCCATCTCTTTGAGCTCTTCTTGGTAAGTTGCCAACTGAAATAATGAAAACATGTACAGTACTTAATTAATTTCTTAACCGTCACTGGAGGTTCAGAAATAATAAAAATTAAGTAAAATAAAATCAAGAACTGAAAATTAATTTACTGGGAAATTAAGGATGGTCTCTTGTCCCCAGTACTTCAATGCTGCCAAGTCATAAGCATGTGCTGCAGCTTCTTCATCATCATATGCACCTAAAATTTCAAAAATCTTAAAATTTTAATATAATTTTTTTAAATTTCATAATATGAATCTTTGACACAAAAAATACTCTTAAATATTAAAAATGAAATGCAATAAAACAAACCAAACAGTACCTAGATACACTGTGGTTCAGTTGGATTCCACCATCATCAACATTCACATCAAACGCAAAAATGAAAGAAAAAAAATCAATAATTATAATTAATAACAAAATTATCCAACCAAAATAAATTACTAATTCAAACCTTGTCTTCCTTTCTTATTCTGCGATTCATTCCAGCAATTCTTATCCCACAAATGAGCCTCATACCGCCCCGTCCATCGGTGTCTACATAACAGTAATTAAGAAGAAATTAATAGATATTAATTAATAATCACAATGAAGCCGTGAAACTGGAGTTTAATTTGAAAACTAACCTTGTAACTCCACGGTAAACGGAGCTA
Source organism: Jatropha podagrica (assembly GCA_947857235.1). Lineage (NCBI taxonomy): Eukaryota > Viridiplantae > Streptophyta > Magnoliopsida > Malpighiales > Euphorbiaceae > Jatropha > Jatropha podagrica. The sequence goes on from CANUEP010270696.1 coordinate 14,229, forward strand.
CGCTGCGGAGGAGAGTCTCTAGGCACAGTTTTTCTTGTCCGTTTAGGCTTAGTCGATGTTGACGTAGGATTTCCGTTCGTAGAATTTGCGGTGTTTCTTCGGCTTTGCTGTGAGATCTTCGCCATTAATAATGTTTTTAAGAAGTTTTTTACGTCGGAACAAGTGCAGAGAAGGCAATATATATTTCCAGAGAAGAAGTGAAAAGGAACGACGAAGGTGAAGAGAGAGTTTGTTTCTGTTCAATTAAGGCAGAGAGAGGAAAAATTAGCCGGCTAGAGAAAATGTTTCGTAGCGGCCGTCTCGAAGCGGCTCTGTGTAGCCTCTCTCTTCTTCTTTGTCCTCACTTATGCGAGATTTTGTGTTATGCGTTGTTTCCGTATATATTTATATTGAGAATATATATTTAAATATTGATGCATCTTTAACCCAATTTTTAAAATCTTCTCATCAATGCTATAAAAAGTTTTGGTTTATTTATTTATTTATTTTATATTCTAATTTAAAGAAAAATTAAAAAATGTATAAATTTGACTTCTCCTAATTTATTTATTTATTTTCTTTCTTAATTGTATAATATAATTTAAAAATTTATGTGTAAACACATAATTCTACTGTTATTATTTAAATTAATTGAACTCTGATTAATCAAATTTAATTATTAGGGTATTTGATTTGACTGTTTCATGTAATTTATACATTTTCAAAGTTTTTATTATGAGCTTTTATCTATTTTATATTTGGACTATATTTGTAATTTACTTGTATTAATATTTTAGGCCCCTATCAGTTGTTGCATTATATGGGACTATATACTGTATATTGTATTTAGGGCGTCTGCACATTTACAATATTACCCACCAACAATCTAAATTAATTTTTTAGTCACCAAACTAATAGCTAATGTATCTAAATTAAAAATTAAATTAAATTAAAATCAACATTTAAAGATTTAATTATTTAGTTATACGAAACCTAAACAATTACTTTTATTGAAATGCTTTAATTTAGAGCCTAATAGAGCCTAAATTGTTGTTGTGAATTGTAAAATGTCAATTACTTGTTATGAGTTATTAAATATTTTAGGAAATTTTCATTTTCAAAATTTATTGTTGATGAACTTAATTTTTATTTGTTTATATAAATATATATATTTTGTATTCCTAATAATTGAAAATATGATAATTAAATTTAATAAAAATTATTCAAAATTGCAAAGTTAAAACTGAGTATAATACAATAAAATTAACCAATTATTGAGTCGAAATAAATGATTTAATTTAATTCAGTCAAGTTTTTACCATATAAAATGAAAAAAAAAAATCTAAAAACCCTAAAAGTCAAATTAATTTCACTCAAAAAATTAATAAATATTTTAGAAATAATTGTGAGATTCATATTTTAGAAAATAAATATTTTCAATATAGCAATAATAATAATAATATTGGTGAGCTAGCAAGCTTGCTATTGTGCACAATATTTATGCATTTAATATTATATAGAAATTAGTTAATAAGTAAAACTATTAATTAACAACCAATCTTGTCAACATCAATTGAGCTAAGAATTGGAGCACACACAATTAATATGTTTCCAACTTTTCATTAATTAATTAAATAGGTCAATACTTTTTTCTCAGATCTCTCTAATTCATTGCCAAAGTCAAAATAAATGCTACTCAACTGTATATGTACTTGCTTGCATACATACATTACCCAATTTTGCAAATTTACATATAATAAATGCTATTTTTTCTATTCTATTTTAATAATAACATTGGATCTTTTTATAAGAATAAGAAAATAATTAAAATAAATTAATTTTTTAAAAATATATGGTAAATTATCTAAATTGCTCTTCTTAAAATTAAAAGCTCAATTTCTAATTTTGCTTAAAATTAAAAAAACAACTAGATGAACATCCAAATGCAAGAACACACAAAATTATAAATTTAAACTCATGCTACAAAAGGTTCCTTAGTATCAACATCCGAATGCAAGAACATAACATTCAAATGGTAAAATGTCTATTTATTGCTGTTAGGATGGAATGGAGGAAGTATTATCAAATTGGGATTTTTTTTTATTTTCTAGATACAGTACACAAAGGGATTAACTTTCATGGAGTCTTGTTGTTTGTCATATATTTATGTATACATATGGCTATCTAGGGTTGGCTACAGACAGAGACTACTAGCCAGTGGCTCCTAATTAATTTTAATTGTTCATGATAAAATAAGAAAAGAAATTTCTTGGTAATATATTTTATTTCTTTTGCACATCTAAAAGAAATAGATATATGTATGTTCCAAAGCATAGAGTAAAATGTCAATTTAACCTCTGAAAGTTAATTTAAATATTATATTATCGAATACTATAAAAAATAATATTTGACATTTTATTCTATTTAATTATTCTCATACTGGCAGTTGATCCTCTCTCTACTCTAATCTCTGCATAAGAAACAGCCAGCCAGCCAGCCAACCAACCAACCGAAAAAAGAGGGTTGGAAGATGGCTTTTAAGTGCCATTGATTGTTGGTGTGCTAATATTTTGCGGCGAGTGCCCGAATTTCAGTGTACCACATTAAAACTGGGATGTACACTAACTACCTAGATTTTGGATTTTCAATGCCCACAAAGGTGGCTCTGCTCTGCATGTGTGTCTTCATGAAGGTCTATGGGCTTTTATTGTCATATCTTTTGTTTCTTAGATCATGTTAATGGGTTTGGCTTGATCTAGACTAGATGACTGTTTATACAGTTGAAAGAAAACCAACCCAATTGATCCTAATACATCAAATGCAAATATGCAATTTCAAATCAGCCCAATTTCATTTATTAAGTTGTAAATTAATTGGGCAAGTTAATAAATGTCAAAAATTAGGTTTCTATATTAATAAAACGTCAATATACCAATATAAATCAGTAATTTCTAAATAATTCTTCTATAATTTTTCTGATTCAACCACAATCACCGATCAGCAAGTGATTCTCAATGGGTTAACTTCCACCGGTCAAAACAATACTGATGGCAATAAAAATAACAACAATGACGATGACAACAATAGCAATGATGACAGTGACGATAATGATGATAACAATGATAAAAAAGGGCAAAATAATAAATGAATAATAAAATTGATATTATTTTAATATCAAATGTCAAACCAATACTTTTTTAAAATAGAATTTCAAAATATGACATTTCTCATAATATCTCTACATTAATTAATTGACTTGCATTAGGGTTGCAAAATTAGATTTTACTTAAAAAATTTTAAATTAATTTATATAAAATGTAGAATGAAATTATGTATAATATTCAAAATGAGTTATATTTTGGAACAAAACAATCACCTTAAAACGATTTATATTTTGGAACAAAGAGAGTATTTTACAATGAATATGAAAGACTAAATAGTCAAATATTATTAAATATTTAATAGTAAAAATAACATTTTTATATGAAATGACTAAATTAAATAATAAAAAAGATTTTAGAGTAATTTGTCTAAATAATAGAAACAAAATAATTAAATAAAATCTCAGCAATTTCACAATAATTTACCCTTTTTTTTTGCTTGAACTCCTTTGTCTTTAATTTCCCGATTAGAGAAACGGTGCCGTTTACATATATAGCGTTTTAGCTGATGTAGAGAGGTCAAATGGCGCCAAAACTTAATATACTGAAAAATACATTTTAAATCCACCTTAAATTTTTTGAAGAAAAGACCAATAGAGAAATTCAAGAATCCGTTTGTTATTCTGATTTTAACTCATAATTTGAAATGATAAGTACTATATTAAGCTCTTATAAAAGATGTAATTTCAAGTTATAATCTTGTTAAAGAATAAATATTTTTCTAATTTTTCGAAAATTAAAAAGTTGTATGAACAGTTTATTAGATATTCCATTTATTCATTTTGATAATAATAAAATTATTTATTTGAATTCAACTAATAAGTTGTTCATATGAAATTATAGATTAAATTTTGTCTGAATTAAAAATAAAAAATATTTTTTTAATATCACTTTCTTTTTTATTGGAATAGGAATTCGAAGGTGAAACTGTTACTATTATATACGCTTAATGCTCTGCCTTCGTCCCGGTGTTTCTTGATGTCACTTTCAATCGTTCATGTTCAACATTTGGACTTCAGCCACCACAATCTAGAGCTACTTAAATCATTAAGACTAATTTAAAGCTTGAAAATTAATTTCTCAGATAAGTAATAAATTACAGAAATGTCTATCCATTACTACGGAAGTTCTCAAAATGGAAACTAAAAAGCAATCTGCCTGTCTGCATATGCATTTTCTGAAAAACGTAATTAATAAACTAATCCAGCTCAACCGTTGAATCAGTTCTCACCAGCATGTTATTACATCAGCCTCTGCTTGAAGAGTCAATGATTGAAATTTTGGATCCAGCAGCAGACAAGAGATGCATCCCTCCCTCTTTTGCTTTAGCAACCCGAAAATTTAGCAGAAAAGCTCATTCCTTTCGTCAAACTAGAGATATCCACCTGGCGAAACTGCAAAAAGATTCACACTTGAGGGGATATGGAAGAATCCCAAATAGAAAAAACCCCAAAAAAGGGTTTCTTTTTAGATTTGATGTTAAAGCCAGTGCACTGGTTAAGAATGCTCAGTGAAGAGTTGCATTGGAGCTTTGTTCTAGGGGTGGCGATCGTGTATGGAATAAGTCAGGGATTTGGCGTGGGATTGAGCAAGGTCAGCACTCAATACTACATGAAGGATGAGCAGAAGGTGCAACCCTCTGAGGCACAGGTCTATTCTGGGTTGCTTCAAATCCCTTGGATTGTGAAGCCTTTATGGGGTCTCCTTACTGATACTCTTCCCATTCTTGGGTATCGCAGGCGGCCTTATTTTGTTTTTGCAGGTAAATTTTAAACTTTTTCATGTAATTTTATATTTTTAGATTTATGGTAGTTTAGAACGTTGGTATATAAATGATGATAAAGTTTTTTGTTTGTGAAATAAGTGGAGTTGTATTTGGTTTTCTGTTGTATTTGATGTGTTCCCAGTGTTCATTTAGAGGTGTAACTGTAGAATCCTCTTAGCATTAGTTTGGTTGTTGTCGATGAAATCAAAATGTAAAATATAAATTAGGGTTGGAAAGTGACATTTTTTATTTAGAGCTTTTAGTGTGTAGTAGATTTTCCAAATATAAGGCTACAAACTCAATGGACAAGCTAGCTGGATTTGTAAATAAGCTTTGGCACATTAGGCCATCATTTCCTGGAATGAAGGGGACAGGTCTTTTCATCCTGTGGTCAGTGATAATGTGAAAAGGTATACTAAAGTTCAGCAAATGAAATTCTCCTTATTAGTAAATTTTCCCGTTCTGTTTTCTAGGAAGCAAAGAAGTGAGAAGAAAATGAGATTTAGGTTATGTACAATATAATCACGTAAAAGAATAAATGTAAGCAGAATACAGTTGTTTGACCAATTCCATCCCATTACTTTCAGGTGTTCTTAGCATGATCGCCATGCTTGTGCTATCATTACAGAAGAACTTGCATCTCGCATTTGCTCTGCTGTCTCTAATGGCTGGAAGTGCTGGAATAGCTATAGCAGATGTGACCATTGATGCCTGTGTGGCGCAAAATAGCATAAGCCATCCTTCTCTGGCTGGTGATATGCAAAGCTTATGTGGTCTCAGCTCTTCCATTGGGGCACTCGTGGGATTTTCACTCAGTGGCCTTTTGGTTCACATAGTTGGCCCTAAGGTTTTTGTTCATAGTTATTATTGGCTACATTCACTGATCAGCATGATCCTTTATGTTTCATTTTAGACATGTTAATATCCAACCTTTTAGCTAAACTCAAGTTACTGCATAAGTGCATATTGATGTTTGAATTTGTCTAGTTCAATCATTTAAAAAAGCAGTGAAATAAAAGAATCAGATTTTGTGTCTTGTTTTGCAGCCTAAGGAAATTTCTGATCCCAATTTATGGTATATCACACGGTATACATTTTATATGCAGATAATATTATCAAATAAAAAAAACTTACATTAATCTTTTGCAGTTTTACTCTTTTGAAATCAACTAGATTGACAGGTTAACTGAAGTATGGTTAACTAGGATCGTGAGATTGCGGATGTTAGGAACTTAGGATTTACTTTTTGAGAAGGAAGTAGCATTTGATGATTAAGGGAAGATTAAAAACGAAAGGTTTTAGAGTACAAGTAGCCATTTTTATGACTGCAGTACGGTAGATAGGTTGCTGGAAGTTTCTGGCAGCAGTTGGACTAATCAATGGAAAAGTTGAAGAAACATGTTGGCTTTAGGTTTTGCATCAGTGAAGCAGGGGGGTAGGAGTTGGAGGTAAAGAAATCATTATTTGCTCAGAGCAGTTCCCATTTTACTGTATTAGAGAAAGAAAAAAAAAAGGGTATATGTGCAAATAAGAAGGAGAAGCAAAAAAGGTACAAAATAGGAATATTACACTAGGAATGCATGTTTCTAAAATGAAAATCAAATATTTCAATATGCTTTTAAAAGAGAAGTGTAATAGAATAGACTACATGGTTATTCATGAAAAGCCTAAATTATCTTAAAAGAATGAGGACTTCTAAACAGCAGAAAACTAAAAACACTGAAGATTAACTGGAACCGACAAGGAAACACCTAAAGACTTTTAGAAACTCGTAGAAGACCCTAAAATTTCGTAACTAAGAATTAGGTGAGAACAGCTTCTGATTAGTTAAGAATTAGCAGATCCCTTTCTTTGGCGTACTCTTTATTGACCTGTTAAAATGTTGTTCTTGCAGGGTGTCTTTGGGATACTCAGTATCCCAGCAGGCCTGGTGCTTTTGGTAGGAACAATGCTGCGAGAATCCCATGGGCATAAATTTGCCTATACAGGGGTAAGGTTATTTCAATTTAATTGTAAGTCAGCACTTTTATGTTCCTTTTCATGTTTGCTCATATGGAGTCTTTAAATTAGGCAAGTGAGAAGTTTATGGATGCTGGTAGGGCTATGTGGACAACACTCAAATGCCGAAATGTATGGAGGCCATGCTTGTACATGTACTTGTCACTTGCAATGAGCTTACATATTTATGAAGGAATGTTCTATTGGTATACAGATGCTAAAGGAGGTCCATCTTTTTCAAAGGTAATTCTTTTACTTTTTACCTATTGCCTATATTACTTGGGCTCAGGTATGAGTATGAGTCATCAGATACAACTACATGCTTAGGGCTTGGATTTGCCTATTTTTCAAAATTCCTATAGCTTTTCTCAATAATATGAAGCTGCAGTGATTTTTAAAGAATTTCAACTGTTGACAAAATTTTAGAGTTTTGTACTTCTGTTGGTGTATGGTTATGAACAATTTCACCAGGATTTAGCATCCAGCCTTGAAAATGATTTTGTCATGTCTTTGCCAAACTTTAATAGTCGAATAACCCCTTAAATTGCTCTTTAGTGATTGTATGCCACGTGCTAGTGTTCAGTATTTCATGAGGTCAAGTGGTACTTCAAAATAAATCCTTCTGTTTGGGTTACAAGTTTGCATGTGACACTCAAGTTGCATCTATTTAATGCATTTATAACACAGAATTCCCATTATGTTTTAGAAGTATTTATTAGAACATGAACCACTTCACAAAAGCTTCTCTTTCATATTTTTTATGCAGGAGGTTGTTGGGTCCATATTCTCAGTAGGTGCAGTAGGCTCCCTCTGTGGTGTGCTTATCTACCAAAATATGTTAAAGAACCAACCTTTTCGGGATATACTTTTCTGGGCTCAGTTGCTGTATAGTTTCTCAGGATTGTTAGATATGATACTGGTATTGCGTGTGAACTTGAGAATGGGTTTACCTGATTATTTGTTTGTTGTGATTGATGAAGGTGTTCATAAAATGATTAGCCGCATTAAGTGGATGCCTCTTCTGGTGCTTAGTTCCAAGCTGTGCCCTGCAGGTATAGAGGGCACTTTCTTTGCTTTGCTCATGTCAATCGATCATGTCGGTATGCTTTCATCAACTTGGGCAGGAGGTCTTTTACTCCACATCTTAAACGTTACACGAACGCAATTTGACAACCTCTGGATGGCCATTTTGATCAGGAGCATGTTGAGATTGGTTCCGATTGGCCTGCTGTTTCTGATACCCAGAAGTGATCCCAACTCGTCTATTCTTCCAGAGGAGATGTTGAACACCAAAAAAGGCAATGATATGCTCGAAACTGGAAATCTTGAAATGGCCTCCCTTGAAATGACCTCCCTTATTGATAGTCCTTGAATAAAGGAATAGTTACTGCATTATGAAAGTCCCAAGCCATCTAATCGGACATTCCTGTTGGTGAACTTGCTTGAGGTTGCATGATCCATCCGCTAGTAGCTGAAAAATCACACGAAACAGTTTAAGCTTTGGATGGTAAAGTAACTTCAGACTATGATTTCTTTCTGCTCCGGAGTCAACAGGATATAGTGTTTGGTCAACATTATGAGAGACTATTTGCGGCCATTTCTTTCAAATCTGAGCATCAAGCAGCCAATTTTGAACACGACTATATAATTTTTCCGGTGGGCAGTACTTTAGATTAGAGATGATTAAAACACTGTAACCAAATGAAGCAGTAGCAGAGATATTCCTGGACATTATTAAAGGGATACCTCCAACATGGAAAATTTCTATATGGCCCGTTTATCTTTGTTTTTTTGGGATATATTTACAGATATTAATAGGCTCTCTCTTTTCGAATACTATAATTTTGTTGAAAAAGTTTGTGGCATCTGATTTCTCTTGATTGCAGTTGAACAATTGTGCATCTTCGGCATGATATTTAGATTCCTGGTACAGAGAGAGGTTTGCAATTTTTGTTTCATTTTACCTGATAACATCGAAAGAAATGGAATCTCCTGTGCTTGATTTGAAAGATTGAAATTTCGTGATCTTGATGTTATCATCTACAAAAACATACGGACATAAAACTATATGCAATAACTAATTAAACTGACTAGTATATGTATCTTCAATTTTTATTTTTTATTTATCTCATATTCAAACAGATGTTACATGGAAAATATTAATAATAATACATTTCTTGCACACTTTTTGCTGTATTAACCCAATGGATTGTAGTGGCTATTTATGTGGTATTAAATGAAGAAAATTACAGGTCTACTATTTCTTTGCCAATAGAAGAAATTGACAATTTGCATCAGATAAATATATTCACAATCACACTTAATACTTCTTGAATCATCTTCTTAGTTGAAACTACAAGCTTCTGCTGCAAATCCCAGCTTAGATTCCATATTGTCATATACAACTCTTATGTTTCTCTGCTGATAATTTCCTATTATGGGGATCTCATCTTCGAAACTAAGACTAGCAAGAGCCAAGCAAACCTGAGATGCATCAGTCTTGACAAAATATAAAATCCCAGTTACATCAACATTCAGTTCTGCATTTCCTTCAAAGTGCAACTTTATTGTAGGAATATCAACTTCCTGATATGCACTGAGGTCAAAACAAGTATCCAAGATCGAAAAAGGCGGAGAAGAAGGAAACCCTGAAAATTGTTTCAAAAACTCTGCTTTTAGAGCTCTGTAAATAGGTGGAGGCAGCCTGGAAATAACTGTCCCTGAATCTATCAGTACTACGCCTTGATCAAACCCTGCTGCTTGCAATGCAACTCCACCAATAGTAATACCAGTTAGGTTAAGAAAGTAAAAGGTAGGTAATTGTGGGTTAAAAACCATTTTAGTGTAAGAAATAGGAGTTGTATTTCTGTAAACTGAAGAATTACCACCAAATACTAAAGAACCTGAAGCATCAGCCTCTGTATTTGGTAAACAGTAAGAAAAAACTCCTCCAAATATTGCAGAAGTTTGAGAAATCAATGAAAGATCACTTCTCCCTAAACCCATAAGACCTGAAGCTCCTCCAAACAGACCTCTATTATTTCTTCCACAACCAAATATAAAATTGCTGACAAAAGCTTTTCCTAAATTGAGCTTCTCTATGCCTAGCTGGCCGCGGGTATAGGACCCATCTCCATAGTTAACAAGGTAGTTACAGGTCGGTGGATTACTGCCACAGACACCAGTATTGCCAGTTGCAGATTGGAGGGATTGGCAAGTTGATGAATTACATAAAATTGTTTGATATGAAGCAGAAATTGAAGGGTTAAAAATGGGCTCTTGTTGGTTATAACATAGTCTGCAAGGTTGACATTGAACCCATGTTAAATCACTTCCAGTGTCTACTATCACTGTCATGTTTCTACCACCTAATTCAACTGTAACTACGTAGTTTAGTGTTTGGAGTTTTACACCAGAAATTAATGGGATTTGAGACTCTTGAGAATCTTCTTCAATATTTCCATGAACAAGTTTTTTCATTCGAGATTGAAGTGACTGAACTCGAAAATTATCCAGAACCAAGATTTTTTGTAGCTTCTTGTTCCAGTCAATAATCTTTCTTGAACAAGAATCTTTGTGCTTCATTTCAAGAATAGTTACAGCCTTCTCCCATCCTAAAATTCCAAATAAAAAATTCTAAAAATAATTAATATTAATGTTCATCACTCGTAATGAAATGTAACGTAATATAATTAATCAAATAAAATTTTAATTCCATTAAAAAAAATTAAATAAATTTGCTAGTATATATTATATTGAAAGTACATAATTCAATAATAGGCTCCATATTGAAATGAAAAGAAAAGGAAAGCAGAGTCAAGGTGTATAACTTTTCTTTTTGCCAATAACATTCAGTTTTCAACCCAACAAATTTAAAAGGGAAAAGAAAGAGAGAGACCAACGATGATTGTTTCCCATAAAGCATAAAAGCAGCTATAGGTCCCAGCAAAAAAATGGAAACCAGTGATAGATTACAGATCCCAAAGTGGAGAATTAAATAATAAAAGCTAAAAAAGGAAAGAAGACTCGTATATTAATCACGATTAACTCATCAATGGCAGGCTTAAAAGAATTAATTATTTTACTTTTATTTTCTACTCACTTGATTTCTGGGAGAGACAATAACTTGAAGTGTGATTCTTTTGCTTCCATTGCCATTCTTGGAAGCTCAAGACTTTCTTTTCTTGAAAACATTGAGCAGCAAAAGAGGTGAAGAGAAACACCAGGAAAGAAAACATAATAAGCGGTTTTGTTTTCGCCATTGTTGGTGATGGTGAAGCAAACAGCAGAATGATGTAAGTCTACCTATAAGAAAAAAAGAAGAAGAAGAGAAAAATCTGGGTGTGTGGGAGAGAAAGGAAAGAGAATGAGAGATTCTTGGGAGTTGGAGTTTGGCATGAGAACAAAAGAAGAAAGGCTGGCTTAAGGACCCACTGGTGCATGAGAAATTATTGGGGATTCACGTGCAAATACTTGAGCAGACAAAGAAAGTAAAATACTAAACCAGGAAAATATATATATAACTATGTAACTCTATTTAACTGTTAAATCGAAAGGCTAATTTATTTGTTTCGAGCTCAGCCATATGGTTATATTAACATACTATAACTTTTCCCCAACAACTTTTTAAATAAATTTTTGATAAAACATTAAATGCTATTTTTTTATATTATTCGTTAGCATAAATAACATTTGACTTAACTTTTAAATATTAAGATAATATTTTATAAGATAATCATGTAACTTTTAACTTTTAATATTTTAAGTAGTAGTGTGGTAGCTATGTATGTATATATAAATTGTATTCGGTAACCGTTTTTTAAGTAGTTTTTAGATTTTTCACTAATCAGAAGCAAAATGTTATTTTCATAGTGTTAGATAGAGTCTATTCGGTAAAATTAGTTGTTTTGATAGCTGTTAGTTGTTTTAGTGGCGTTTAACTGTTAACTGTTAAAGTAGCGTTTCATAAAACGCTAAAAACTAATCGTTACATGAGTTAACTTTTCATAAAAAGCTATTCTAACCTCAAAAAGCTAGTCCAAATATTATATTATCGAACAACTTTTTAAGCAGCATTCAACATTTTGACTAGTCAAAACTCTAAAAGCTACTCAAAAAGTTGTTGCCGAACACAGCCGTAATATAACGTTTAAACTAATTTTTGAAGGTTAAGATATAATTTTATAAAAAGTTAGCTTTCAAATGCTACTAAAACAGTTAACGATTGCTAAAATAAATCAATTTTGTCGAACATATCCTTAAATGTGCAAAATAGAAGAGAAAAGAAAAAAGAAGGGAGTGTTATGAAGGAATTAAGTAGTGGAAGTGGTGATGGGAGATATGAAGTAGTGGTATAGAATGATTTTATTGGTTTGGTGAGGTTTCATAAGATAAGGTCTTACCCATCATGGAATCAATTGGCACTGCTTACATATATATACTACTCAAAGTGGTGTGGTGGGGGAACATATTCATACATGTTGTGTGTTTGATATTGTCCCTTCCTATAATGGGAGTCCTTGAATGTCATTTCTCCTTCATAATTTGCATTTATTATATTTTTTTTTGTGTTTTGCACTAATTAATACTAATTAACAGTCAATTACACCCTTTTAAGTTTTAGCTATAATGGTTTTATCTTCTCTTAAATCAATTAATTTAACCATTAATTATATTATTATATGTACTTACTTTAGTTAGTTACTAAAATTGTGATTTTTTTCTGATTAATATGTTATTATTGCTAAGCTTTAGTTTGCTTCTCCATTAAAATATGCCGTATAATGCAAAAAAAAATTGGTCATTATATAATACTCTCTACGTTTGTTTTATCCAATAAAGTTTCTATTTTGATTATTCTTTTTACATAGAAAAATTTACCTAATTTGATAATTTTGAGAACTATGTCAATGTGAAAAGTCTATTTTATCTTCGTTTTAGTTATTTGTAAAGTTTTTATTGCGGAGAATTCTCAAAATAATGACAAACAAAAGTATAGATAAACATTTATTGTGAAGAAATTTTGGAGAATTTGGTATTTACATCATTCTCGTTAAAAAAAATTGCTTACAGGTAATTTGAGTGTTGATTGAAATGAAATTTGAATAGAAAAACACCATAAAATTTTTAAATTGACCACATCGAAAAGAATCTTTACAAACTTTTCTTGAATATTTGAAAAATTGTATGATATTTAAAATGTCTTCAATAACTAAAGGTAGTTGGAAGATTAAATGAGCACATATTTTCAAATTTCAACATAGCTAAAAGACCAAAAAAATGAATTTTCCTCCACTGCTTAGAGCATAAATTTTATTTTTTATAATTGTTTCTATTCTTTTCATTCCGACAAACCATTTAAGCCTCATTGAAAATCAAAATATAATTTAAAGCATACATTAATATTAAAGGAAATATAAATGAGATATTAGAGGTAAATTAGGAAAAAAATTAGTTAAATTATTCTCCACTAAATTTTTATTTATTCATTAGTTCCTAAATTTTATTTTTTCTAAAATTAAACCCTTATTTAATTAAGAGTTTTTTTTATCAGCAAAATTTCTTTTATTATTAAAATCTAGAAAAATCTTAATAAAGCTAAGCATCTAAACCCGAGCCATCAAGCCTCCTCAATACATCTATTCTAGCTCATAAATGTTAAGTAAAAAATCCTGAAAACTATTTATCAATTTGAAGTCTCTTCCCGAGATAAAAAAAAAAAAAATAAGAACAATTTGAATAAAAAACATATAGTTTCAATGGTAAAAATCAAATTCAAACAATAAAGGGTATCGTTGCATCTACACTTCTTTTAGCCAAATTATAAGCAAAATAGCATCTACACTTCTTTCGAATCTAATTCAATAATCAAAGGATAGTATTTGAAGTTTCAAAGAGAGAATAACTCTACTGCTTTAAAGATAACAAGAAGCTCTGCATAATTACAATTAAGGACACCTGCAGAGTTAAAAAATAGAAAGATCATTGAACCCTTAAAATTTCTAAAAACTCTACAAATACCAGTCGGATCATTTTTCTCTAGAAGCTTCATGAATATTTTATTTAGATAGCCTGTCGAAGGTTGTTACCATTCTAACACAGAATTTTGTAAATGGCTGCTCAAACATTCAAGTCATCTATTCTTACAAATGAAGATTGGGTGAGAGAATCAATTATTAAAATAATAAGATATAGATGGAAACTTAACCTTAATAAGCTCAAGGCTACGCAATTTTAGATGATCACATGTTGGATATAATAACAATGACATCAGCAACACCCCGCACCATCATATCACTAACGGTAACGTAAAAACTCAAGATAACTGTTTAAATTTCTTTTAGCGTATAACTTTTTTTTCACCGTATTATACTGTAGTTGTGCGTGACATATATGTATTAAAACAAACCATATACGTAGACCTAGCTATTGTTTTTTTTTTTTTTTTTTTTTAAAGAAAACATAATGTTAATTTAAAGGAAGTCTATATCTTAAAGCAAGTTGCAGATGTTTGCCTGAAACTAGGAATTATTGATGTCTGTCAATTTTTTAATATATTTATTATATGCTGTTCTGCACATCCATTTCCCTGTATGCATGACATCAACATTCTCTTTTCCTATTCAAAATGTATAATTATTCTTTTACAACTTTCTTAATTATCATTTATTTTTATACTTTTTACGAGAAATTGTGAGATATTTTTAATTTTTACTAGTTCATTGAATATTTTAATTTATATAAAAAATAAGTATATTACACATTTTATAAAATTAGATTAATTAAAATTTTTTTAAAAAAATATAAAATTTTTTATTTTTAATATAAAGAGATGTGACATTATTATAAAAAGTAAAATTGAGAACATTACGATGTAGATTTTAAATTTAAAAATTTTTAAAAAAATTTCATCAAAATTCATGGATTAAATGAATTTGGGCTCATAATATTATAATATGTTTGTTCACATCTTATAGTCTTATGTATGATCATGGAAGGCCCAAGGCCCACATTGATCTTGCCCATGGTCCAAATTTGATATTCTTGTTTGGGTTTCAGATTATCTTTAAAACAAGTCCCGAGTGAAATCCAACCCACCTCTGCCAACCAAACAAGGTCGGGGTAGGTGCGCCCTACTAATTATTTTAGATCGAAACGTTAATATTTAGCCGTGGCTCGAGCTGATAAGAGCAGTGATTAACACACTCAGTAGTTTCTTCTTTTTGTTGTTAGAACCCATTAATACCAATCAAATAAGGTCGGGGTAGGTGTGCCCTACAAATTGTTTTAAATCGGAACATTAATATTTAACTGTGACTCGAGCTTAAGAGAGTAATGATAAATATTTTTTTTAAAAAAGAAAATTATATATTTAAGAGTTACTTCCAATGTTACAAAATTTTTGTAACATAGTGTTTTGTATGTCGTAAATCCTTAATGTGTCACATCATAAAATCATTTTGTTCAACGTCAATCTAAAACTAACATCTGGTTGGTTGGTTGGTGGGGCTGATAGTAACTTTTATTCGCTTGAAAGCTGAAGCTATTCCCATCTCCATCATTGCGTTCGACCCACTTAAGTAATGTTTTTGGACGGTTTGGTTTAGTTTGATTTTCCCGTTTGACTTGATTTGTTAAAAATACGATTTCCGAATAAACTAAAACAATGGCTTTTGTTTTTTTTTTTTTTCAACCAAAAATCAAATGAACCGATGAGATTTTAATTGATTTGATTTGATTTTTCTGTTAAATCAGTTCTTTTAGGAAGATAAAATTAAAATTCATTTAAAAAGATAAAAATTATAACTTTCATTATTATGAATTAGTTTAATTAATTATTTAAATTCATAAAATTAAATTAAAAAATTGAATTTAATTGGTTGAACTGAATGCTGATATGTATTCATTAATTGATGACATACAAAAATAATTAAACACAACTAAATATTTTATTTGAATGTAATACTTCTATAAATATATTAAGGTCAATATTGAAATATTTTTTATTTTAAAAATGAGTATGTTGCTTTTTATTTAAATATGTTATATAAACAAAAGATATTAATTAATCTTTTATAATAAAATTAGTATTTATTTATTTTTAAATAATTATAAATAAAATAATCAAATCAAAATATTAATTAAAAAATAATAATGATATTCACAACAAATCAACTAATAGCAAATAGGAAAAAACTTTAAAATGTAATTACAATAACCATCAACTAATTTAAACTTTTAATTTATATATAGTTTTTTAAGATTTTTTATAATTAATATAAATATTCAGTATAATTTATTATATGTTAAACGCTTGTTAGGCAATGAACACGATGGATTTTTTTGCTAGCATTTGATACGATCAAATGGATTTATAATGTTTAAATAAGTTTAGAAGGAATATAATAAGTTCTGATTGAAAATAATAAAGAAAAAAAGAAAAAGAAGTAAAAAAATAAAGCAATAGAATAAAAGAATTTATTTGGATTATGGATGAAAAATTTCTATTAAATATATTTAATTACATAATTCAGATAATTAAGTGAAGTTTTTTCGTTATGGACAGTAAAATAAAAGGAATAAAACACAAATATAATTAAGTCTAAAATATAAATCATTTGAAGAGGAAAAATAATAATGATTTTATTTTAAAAAGGAAAAAGAGAAAGAAAAGATAAAAAAAAAAAAAAAAATTAATAGAGGTGAGAGAGAGAGAGAGAAAGGCATTGTTTCCATCTAAGCGGTGCCACTGCCAAGTTGCCTACTTTAAATAGTCAAAAAAAGAAGCCAAAGCCAACTTGGAAACATTATCCAAAATGGCATCCAAATCGGTATTTTTGTTAAATTAAATTCACATACGTGTCCATCGTACGCCACCAGATTGTTCCACGTTTCATCGCCAGCCAATCACAGCCGCTTCCTTCTAGGTGCCAACTCCAAAGCCCGACAATGAAATCTCCTGCCATGTTTCACCAACTGGGTCCCGCACTTTATCCAATATGGTAATATCCACAAACTCATGCACATGTAATCACATTACTACGACACGTAAAAGATCTGCCTCCTTTGCTGACGTCATAATTCCTCATCTAGCACCATGTAGTTCACAAAATTACGCAATTACCCCTCGTACAAGGGTAGTATAGTAATTACCTAGTTCAACGCTAGTCCTCGCTGGCTGATGTAATAAACACGTGGCGATTACATTAAGTCACGTGACAGCCGCCTCTGTATATAACTAATAATAATAATAATAATAATAAGAATAAAAGAAAGAAATAGCGTGGCGTTGAGCCCGTTGTAATCTTGCAGAGAGGGAAAGAGAAAGGTGTACAGTAGTGCGATATTTGTCAGAGATTCGAAAAGAATCGGTAATTTTGACCGAGTTAACCCGCCGAGTTGAAGAAAGAAAAGTTGGAAATGGTTCAGTTAATGAGGAAATCTGCAGTGAAGCTTGAAATTGAGGAATCCTTGGAAGATCACCTTGGTCCGCTTCACAAACGATTCAAAATCGACTCATCTTTACAGGTATTCATTTTCTTTTCAATTCAGTTTTTTGGTTACCAAAAAGAAATTTGTTTTTCTTTTAAAAAAAAAAATTTCAATGATTGGGATACATATATTTTTTTTTAAATTATAACTGATTGGATTTCTGTTGCAGATGATACCAGCTTCTTCTCTGTACAATCCGCTTGAGGAGCCGAGCCCGCTCGGTTTGCGACTCAAAAAGAGTCCTTCTCTTTTGGACTTGATACAAATGAAGCTTTCTCAAGGAAATAATACGAAGAAAGATAACAAAATCATCGTTGGTAGTATTACTGCTACTACTGATAAGCTCAAGGCCTCCAATTTTCCTGCTTCGCTTCTCAAAATTGGGAATTGGGAGGTGTGCGCACAAATGATGATTTTAGCTAAATTCTCATGCTTTTTTTTTTTAATTTTATGATATTGATTGGGTTTACTTTTTTTTTTTTTTTAATTAGTATAAGTCGAGATATGAGGGGGATTTGGTGGCAAAATGTTACTTTGCAAAGCATAAGCTTGTGTGGGAAGTGCTTGATGGTGGTCTTAAAAATAAGATTGAAATTCAGTGGTCGGATATTGTGGGTATTAAGGCTACTTTCCCTGATGATGGACGTGAAAGCTTGGATGTTGTGGTATTTTCCTTCTATCTCTACGTTATATCTTTCCCACAAAGATAAATCTTAATTATTAAAATGATAAAGGAATGTTTTGTTTGATGCAGTTAGCTAGGCAGCCCCTTTTCTTTAGGGAGACCAACCCTCAACCTAGGAAGCATACTTTGTGGCAGGCAACTTCAGATTTTACTGGTGGACAAGCCAGCATATACAGGTATTATTATTTGTTTGTATGCGCTTTTTATTTAATTATTTAGGTATTCTTTTTCCAGGATACATTGGGTTTAGATGAAAGGGTATTTGAGTTTGACCTTGTGTGATTTTTGAGTTTTTACTTGGAAAACAGATTCAATCTAACTTCATTTGAGCCACCCATATATCTGAATGAAACCTTATATTTGTTCCATGCAGTATGCATGGCTTGCAACTACTCTTGGTTGCAGCATTGTTAGCTTGTTTTAGATCGTTGTGTTGAAAATTGAGATTGGGGAGAATGAAGTGATTGTAATTGTTGAGAGTTTGAGACTTGTTCTGTGTGTACTCTGTTAAGGAGTGTAGAGTTTGTTTCTTATTGAGCATAGTAGATTTATCAGATTTTATAATGTGTTGTAATACAACTTAGAACAAATACAATATCTAATTATCATTTCATATGAATTCAGACAAAGTGCTGATGTAGTTAATTTGGTCATAGGAGACATTTTCTGCAGTGCCAACAAGGCTTCTTGGGCAAGCATTTTGAAAAGCTTGTTCAGTGTGATCCTCGTCTCAATTTTCTTAGTCAACAGCCAGAAATTTTGTTGGAAACTCCATATTTTGAGCAGAGACTTCGTCCATTTGGTGATTTGAATGAATCTACTGAGGTGCTTGATTTGAATGCAGAAGAGAGACCAGCTGTCTTTGCTTTAGGGGATCCAGCATCGCCATCTCCGGTCCTTTCATCTTCATTGGATGATGATCGTCAAATTTTCCTTGGCAGAACTCCTGAAAGTATTTCTCAGGAAATTCCTTCACCTAGCACTGGTAATTAATAAGTTCGAGGGCCTCGCACTTGCTATAGATAATTAGACTCTTCTCTTATCAGATAACCGCTGCCTTTATAATAATTTATCTGGATGACTCTTCACATGATTTTTCTGAAATTATATGGTTGAACTAGAAGTGACCTTTTGTATTTGATCTATTAAGAATCAAATCCTTGGCACTGAAGTAGTCATATTACTTTGATCATCAATTGATTCTTGCAACTGAATCCCATAATTAAAATTTTATGACTAGGAGCATTAAATTTATTATGACTTTGTAGACAAATAGAACTATGCATTTAGTGTGTATGCTGCACAATAGTGATGATGTTTCCAAGTCAAAATTCATTTTTCTTGTGGAATTATTTGTATATGGTACCTGCCACCTTACTGATTTAACTTGGATCGCATTAATTTTTGTAGCGATGGATACTGATACAATTGAAGACATCAGGATTTTGAAAACAGATGGGCAGAAGATAACAAGCCATTGGAATCAAATTAAGATGCCCGGACTTCAGCCATCCATGTCAATGAGTGAACTAGTGAACCACATTGAACAGTGCATTACAGAGCAGATGGCCTTTGACAATTCTACCACATCTGATTCTGACCCTAAGAACAATAACATTCTAGATGAGATTACTCAATATTTGCTCAGTGACTCTCAATTAACATCAGACTCAGACGAGCAGTCGCTCATGTCAAGGGTGAATTCTCTTTGTTGCCTACTGCAAAGGGATCCTGGATCAGCAAGAAACTTGCAGGCTATGGGTCAGATTGATCTTGAATTAGATGGTGATGGGAGAGTCAATCAAACTAGATCCAACACCACAGCATCCTGTCAGAGTAAAGTTGTAGAGGGTTTTTCAGTTCCTGAAGATCAATCCAATATTGTTTCAAGCTGCAAGCAGGCACCTGCTATGTCAAGAAAGGATTCAGTTGGGGAGCTGCTGCTTAATCTTCCTAGAATTGCATCCCTTCCACATTTTTTATACAATAATATATAGGGGACGATATAGATAATCTAGTGAAAATAACAATCGCTTCCACCTCATTCAACTGATCGTTTATGGGAATTCTAGTCTGTCGTGTTAGTGTCTTTAGTTTTCCCTTTTGTAAATTGTAGAGGTTTGGGGATATTAATGGAGGATCCTCGCATGGTAGGGCTTCGTCTCTGTACAGTTTTCTGCCAACGCCAACTCTCTCTTTTCATAGTAGCTTTTGGAGATGTAAAAATGCCTTTTTGTCTAATAGTATTAAGATGTTGCTATGGAGCTTTTTACCTTTTTATCTACAAAAATGTAGAGCACTTTCTTCACAAAGTTGTCTAAATATGGGGCATGTCCTCAAAAAGCAACTGTATATATATACATACGCACAAATAGTTGAACAAAGAATTGGGAAAAAGAAAGAATACTGAATAGTAAATATTACTCTCCCAAGGGGCATTTATAGTTACATAAATTACTGAACGTATATGCTTTCTGACAAATATGAGAGTTATAAAAAGCAGCAATCATGCACAAGGTACAACTTCAAACAAACTATTATACATGTGTTCACATATATTTCCTTCTAACCCTTCAAACAAACCAACCTACAAAAGAATATAAAATAAAATAAAATAAAGAAGAGAAGGAAATAATATAATCACTATTTAAGGTTCATTAGGGCCTTCATCACCACCAACATCTTCATCATCCATTTGCTCATTTTCCTGTAACATGTTCATCAACATGGATATTTGATCTTGCAGCAGAGCATTTTCTCTCTCTACCTCAGAACGTTTACTTCGTTCGTCCAGAAGCTGAAGTTGCAGGTGTTCTAGACACCTTGCATCCTCCTCTAATTGCTCATTTAAGCCATCGATTTCCCGGTCCTGCAGGAAATACTCAATAATAATTAGTTCTAACATCTGCAGCTGTACAATTCATAGTTAGACAAACGGAAGCAATACCTTTCTGTTCATTTCCTGAACAGCAATCCTCCGCATGCTCTCAACAACATCTACATTAACGAGCTTTCGCTTCTTACCAATCAGCCAACCCTTGGGATAACTTGCTGCATCAAAATCTGGTGGAGGGAGTAGGGATTCAGCTGATGGTCTTTTACCATTGACATTTTTAACGGGCTCTAATGGCTCAAAGAGAGCCTTTCGCCTTTCAGAGAGCTCAGAAGCTGCACTAGCCTCCTGCATCTTTTCATCTACATTGGGAGATTCTTCCTGTTTTTGGGGTGTTTCATTAGCACTGTCGTCTGTTACCTTGTCTAAATTCCTCCCAGTAGCTGTTGGAAAGAAGTTACCATTCTAGTTCCAACAATTTAGACATGGCAAACTTACGAAACAAGATAGAACAACAATTATAATGATTATATATACGCCACTCCTCTTTCCATTTTCCACAGTTCAAGTAAGATCACATTCTTTTACCTTTCCTGTTTATTAAACACAGTGAAGTATCTTCCTAGAGCATGCTTGCTAGCAAGCTTAATTGGTAATATTACATTATTTTCGAACAAATGTGAAATATAAATCACCCATTTTTTGGTATTTTTAAAAGCTGCGTTATTTTTATTGGATTGTCATTCCAACTCATCACGCCCGTGCACTTATTACTGATAGTATGTATAAACTTTAATATAAAAAGAGCTACCCTTATCATATAGACCTGCATCTAAATTTTTTGACTAGCTGTTGGCCAGGTCGAGACCGGTAGCTACTGATAACTGCTAAGCCAAGAAATATGAAACTTCTTTTCAAGGATCTTTAAGCTTTAGTCCATATCAAATTGAAAAATATCAATTGATAGTCATTTGAAACAAAATTTGATGTCATACTGATTTTGAAGTAAAAAGAAATTCACTTAAAACACAGATTTAAACCTACACATACTCAAATGAATCCTAAGAAAAATGTTAGCATTTTCATTCAGAGTATTTTATCAAATAAATAAAATACAAGAATCTTAATATAGGAAGAAGGTGATGAATTATAAGGTAAGACAAGTAAATGCATTGCTTCTTCGCTAACAATCAATCAAGTGTGAGTTAGTCTTTTCACTTACTTAGGAAGTAAAAAGTGACACATTCTTCAAATCCTTAGTTTTCATCAATTAGGTAACTTAGTCTAAAATGTTGCACAGGGCGTTCGGACTCTCAATGAATCGAAAACAACCAGCAATTTGCTTGTGGGAATGACTGAAAGGAGCGTATGAGATTGTTCTATCTAATTTTCCATACCAATAGAAAATTTCAGAAAGCTTGCAATATCAAATCAAGGGTAACAAGGACTAAATAAATTGATATTTCTCCGAATTATTGATGTTTATACTAGTAATTACAAGATTTATATACTAAAAATGTTACGTCAGTATTGCTTACAAATTATCATAAAATATACTATAATTATAATTAAGATTTATGCTCAAATGGGTTGTCGGAAAAAAAATTCACTATAAAGTTGGGCATAGAAATTTCGAAATTACAATCGAACCCATCCATTTATACATAATAACTAATACACACATGTACAATATATATCATAATTATTTTATTTTTATTTATAGAGTGGACAATATGTATATTACAGTAAGAGTAGCTATTATAATATTTTCCCCCATCAAACGCAGGGTAGAAGTCAAACGACGGGCAGATATTTTAGTATAAGATACCAAGAGAGCTATCTTATATAATAATAATAATAATAATAATAATAATAAAATGTGGACAAATAATTTCTTTATTAAAGGTGATGTCTTGGGATCTAAAGATTTTAGATTCAATTTTTCTATTTATTATGATTTATTCCTCTTTAGTAAATTCATAACCATAAAATTACTAAATTATGAGTAAAAAGAAAAAATTTTAAAAAATGGAGTACTTAGTGGTAATAAAAATAAGAAAGAGGCAGCGAGTGACCGGTAACCCAACCTAACTGTTAAAAATTAACGTAACCTCTAAGTAATTAACCTCCTAACGGCAACTCTTAACGGTGTTAATTAACAGCATAGCAACTAGTACTAGTCCTTCAACGTCTCCCTTTCTCCAACCACGAAAATGTCAAAGCTACCGTCCAAATTGTTGTAATCTAAAGAAAATTCAAGAAATGATGTTCCTTAGAATTTAATTGAATTACTATGTAATTAATAAATGAGATCTTTCAAAGCCATGCCATATATGCTCTTAATTACATGAATTCAACATTTTCTTTCGTTTTCTCTGCTAATTCTTGGAAACCAAACAAACAAATTTACTAATTGAGAAAAAGAATAAACAGCAGTACCTGATCTCTTTCGAGAATTCCAAAATATCTTAGGTGTACAGACTGGAGAGAAGCCATCCAAAACCCCATCAACCTTCTTCACATCCTTATTACCATTATTATTAGTATTGCTGTACTTCCTCTCCTTTTCCATTAGAGGAGCTTCAAATAAACTATTAATTTCAAGAATTGAACATAAACGCGTCTCTTTTTCTCTTACTTTCTTGCTTATGGAGAGAGAGAGAGAGAGAGAGAAATTTCTTGAACCGAGCAAGCGTTCGCTCTAACTCTCTTTTCTGATTTTTATTTTTCTTGAATTTTTTGGTTTTTTTCTTCACAGGGAAGGAAATAAGGAAGAAGATAAAATTTTGCTGTATGTTCTTCTTCTTGTTTGTTGGCTCCTCTTGAGGTCGCAGACCGATGACGTTACCATCAAGGCTGTTTGAACGGTTAAGATTTGTCGTTTGGATGCAAAGATTTTAAGCCAGCAGTTGTCTGCCTGGGCCCATACCCTCGGCGTTTTATGCATTTTTTTAATCAAAAGTTGGGTAGAATGAGTTCTGTTGGATTCAGCTCGGATGAAAAACAATTAAATTCAAATTAATTATTTCATCCTCCTATAATTTTTGTTCTATTTTCTTTTTATTTATCTCAAATTATAATATTCTTTTTCTTTTTTAAAAAAAATATAATTTTTTTGACTTTTTTTATTCTATTTCTATTTAATGTGCATTCTTATGGACAAAGATATTAGTTGTAACAATATTAATCAACTCTAATTTTGATTTTCTTGCATTAAAAAAGATAAATTTTATTATGTTCAAGACTAGGATAAGAATTATATTTCTTTTAGGTGAAGAAAATTAAATGGTCCGAATTTTAATTTAGGAATGAAATAGAAATTTGATTTTTTAGATTTTGAGTAAAATCATAAATAAGGGAAAATTAATTTAACATAAACAAAAGGGGAAAAATAAATTCAAAGATGAAGAAGATAAAATAGCATTCAATAAGTAAATTTAATAGCAGTAGCTATGGATGAAAGGAATATATTCTAAGTTTCTAACCCATTTCAAGAATATTTATAATTGGTAATACTACCTTTATTTAATGGGTCCTACCCTTATTTTTGGTGGTGTGTTATTTTGTATATTTGGTGTAACAAGTGATTTATAAGCTCATACCTATTTAGGGATAATGTTAGTTTCGGTATTTAACTTTGTTTTTTTCTTTTTCATTTTAGTGTCGCAAAATAATAACAATTAAACATTTGTATTTATAATTTTTGTTTCGATTTAGTATCTCATAATAAAGTGGATAACTGAAATGTATAATACAATGAATTTAAGTTCACTTTTATCTACGTGTTCACTTATATGGCTCGATAATTAATTCACGTAAGTAGTCCAACGTGACAAATAGATTAATTTAAGTTTTAATCTCATTTATCTCAAATTCGTGTTTTTGCTCTTCTTCTCACTGCCTCATTATCCTTATTTTACTTCCCTTTGTTCTATGGATTGAGAATCGAGACAAAAAAGAGAGGGATAAAAAAAAAAAAAAAGGCAAAAATGATGCTGCATGAGGTTCGAGATTTGGGAATTGTTGTTTGATTCGTAATGTGGCATTCAAGGATTAGTAAGATATTCTCTCTCGAGTCAAGCCCATTTCATCCCATATCGAATTTGCTAGATTTGAGCAATTTTATTCCATAGATAAAATGAGAAATTTTTCATGAGGTCACCCATTTTAAGATTTTCGTTAAGCGAGCATGTTTAATTCTAAAATTCTTCCCAACTCTATAAGTTATTTCATAAAAAAGCGTTTCTAATGATTAGTTTTTCCTTTTCGATATATAATCTGATTTATTTTTATGTCGCCCATTTCGTTATTCATCTAGCTAGGAGCTTTGTTTAATCCGTCTTCTTAAGATTATTTTGTTGGATTGGGATATCACACGTCACAAATGAGGTAAAAACATTAGAGTACTTAGGTACAATTACATCGACACAAAGATAAAAGTGGATCCCATTTTATCCTATTGATTATCCACTTTATCAAGAGATGCTAAATTCAAACATTCAGTTATTATTATTTTTCATTCGGACACAAAATTAGAAAACAAAACGCAAATTCGTAGCATATCTATTCAATAGAAAAATAAATAAACTGAGTTTGCCTTTGTTGATGTCCAACTCTGAGGTGTTTCAAAAATTAAGTTTAAATTTCACTCATTTATAATTTACAGTGAAAAAAAAAAATTCCCTTTATAATTTTGAATCCAAACTTAAATTCGACAAGATAAAGATGACCCGTTAAATTGTTCAAACGATTCAATCTCAAACGCAATAAGAAGAAGTTCAATCGTTAAGTTGATTAAACGGGCCAAACTTTGAGCAGCACACAAACTACTTGCCCCATTTACACATGTAATACCTTAAAATTGTTGAGAAAAGGACTTTTCCTGCGCACACAAGGACAAGCGATCTTACCATTTTAGTGTAACTAACTTCTCAAAAAGAAAAAAAGAAAAGAAAAAAAATTTATGCAGCCTTAGTAAAGTTAATGCACCAACCTTTTTTGGTGGATGAATGGGTAACATTCAATTAAATAAGAGATGTATCATATTCATGGGATTGTATCAATCACTATGTATACCTTATAATGGCACATTTTCAATTAGATTACTAATCATCTATCTTCATCTTCACCTTCACCTGATTATATACAGTTAATTGAATTTTAGCAATTGTTGCATTAGCTATTCTGTAAAACTCTCATTTTCCCTCTTGTATGCTGACTAAGGAAAAAGCTACCAAGAATTTAAGAGAGTCAAAAATTGAGAATGAGTAATCATGAATCATGATGTGAGCTAGCTCTTTTCACCAATTGCACAAGGGATACATGGAGGGTCTTGAGCTTGGTTTGCTGGAGTAATGCACTGCAAGCAAGAATCATGAAAGTGATGGCCGCATGGCAAGACAGCAGTAGTTATCGGTTTCTCTGGCTGGCGGATGGGGCCTTCTGGTGGGAATGTGAGATCCCTCTTGCATATGTGACATTGACGTCCACTTGGCTGGGGTTCATTCTCTGCAGAAAGGAAAAGTCTATCATCACCACTTCTATCATCCACATAATATTTCTAAGCACATTACCAACATGAAAATTACGATGTAGTGCAAAAAATGCCTCTGCAGTCATTAGCATTTGATGAAATGAAATGCATTCTGAGTAAAACCATGTTAAAGCAGTCCCACTTGAGTCAGGAGCTTGTCCAAACCAAGTGACTAGTTTTCAGTTACAGAGGTAAAGAAAGCACAGCAAACTTATGCCAGTGGCCAAGCAGGACCTTGAGTGAATTCACCACTAAACATGTAACAGTATAATCCGAAGCCTTATTCAGTTTAAGCATGGACACTTAAGAACATGGGCTACCATAAAATGAACATCGTCATTCATGTTTTAATATAGTAAAACTATAATAATAAACATGTAGGCAATGTAATGAAAAAATAGTTTAAATTTGTTACCAGAAAAACACAAAATTTTGGGGATGAAGCATTGTAAACATCACAAGAAAGCCAAACAAAAATTAATGTCTGGTGTCACTTGGAAAGTTGATTTCAAACATTGGGAAAAGACAGTCATAAACAAGATTTGATTAAAGAAGCCATCAGAAATACCTTGCCGCTTTATTTGGTGAGGTGGAGAAGTTCTGGGCAAGGATGGAAGATGAAGAGAAGTTGGGGCTAGGGGTGGGCGCGTGCGAACAGTCTGGTTAATGGGTGGGCGAGTCCGAATAATCCGGGTTAGAGGCAGGCGAGTCCGAACAGTCTGGCCTATGGGCGGTCGAGTTCGAACAGTCTGGCCTATGGGTGGGCGAATCTGAACAATCTGGTCTAGGGGCGGGCGAGTCCGAACAGTCTGTCTTACAGGTGGGCCATTGGGAACAGTCTGGCTTATGGGTGGGCTGTTAGGAACAGTTTGGATTGTGGGTGGACAAGCGCGAACAATCTGGATTATGGATGGGTTCAAGGTATCAATTGAAACTACAGGTGCAACAGTCTGGCTCAGGGGTGGGCGGTTGAGGACAGTTTGGATTATGGGTGCAGGAGCGCGAACTGTCTGGATTATGGACGTGTTCAAGGAATCAATTGAAACTACAGGTGCATGAGCTACACCAGTTTGAGGCAATGTTAGAGCAGACAGATGACTGGCAGGTCTAGTTGATCTGTTCTTTTTGTGACGATGCTGAGGAGCATTTGAAGGGGTCATGGGCGCACCCCTCTTAAGAGATGGTCCAGAAGGAACACTAGAAGACTTAGTAGGCATGTTTACTCCTGCAGTTTCCGGACCTACAAGTTGAAAATTAATCGCATAGAAATATGAACTAAAATTTATATTTGGAGGCAATGCGGTTAAATATCAGTTACCAGTAGAATGAGGACGTATGGACAAACTTCCAGAAGGCTGGACAGGAATAGAGGCTTCAGATTGACCAAAATTACCTGCAAGCAATCATCAATGCCAGTGAAACCAGACAACAAGCACTTGGCACTGGCAAAGTTATTTAATTGAAAATTGTGTCCAGGACTTGGACCCTGCAATTATGAATTCTATGAACTACAAATCTTTAATAAATAAGCACAAACAAACAGCACTTAGAAAATAATTCATCATATTGTGCTTTTCTATTGGCTGGAAATGAGAGCATGTGATTTAATATTGATTTTCCAGTGCTATCCAGAATGCTTGCTAGCCTGATCACAAAATTCAACTACCCCATTTTAGCTTCAACAAAGACTATATGAACACCATAAATTCAATTTTCAATTATAGCTTAACAAAACCATTTAATTAAAATTCCGAAGGGAATAGAATCTTAATGAACCTAGAAAATAAGGATACTGATGCAAATGAGTGAAAAAGGTAATGTTGCTGCAACATATGGGGCATACCTTTATTAGCTGGCTGAACATTAAGATTCTTGGAAAGTGTACCACGTTCATTAACTTCAGCAGCGGCAACTATATTAGCTTGGGCATGCTGAACTGCTAAAAAAAGGTTGGACACAATTCGTTCAGCAAGGAAATTATTAACATCAAGTATGGATGTTTTACAAACTCAAATATTACCCCAAAGAGAAAAAGAGACTGGAAGCACCAAAAACTTATATTTTCTTTCAAGAAATTATTAACAAGCTGCATATGTATTTATTAGATTAAAATTTTGAGCTTGTTGAATTGTTTTTTTATATAACAAAAAAATCAATCTAGTGTTTTTATACCATTCAGACCCTGTATTACCAAGGGAAAGACTTAATTTTTGCACGACCTTAACTACTGTATGGGTTTTTTTTATTGGAAAGTTTTCAACAAATTTCACAACTAATAGAAACTTCAGTTAATACAGAGTCTAATGGAGCAAAAGTATCATTGTCGGTGCCAAGTGCCAACTAAATTGAGGCTGAGGTTTAGTGCACTTGGTTCAGAAGTACTAGTCTCACAAATACAGTTTAACTAAAATAGAAAATTTGCCTTGAAGTCTTCAGTAACATCAATTTTATGGGTAGCATTCATTAAATTGATTAATATTGACCATTACCATATCTAACGTTATTAAACCTGCACTGCTAAGGGCTTTTTTTATGCTACTATTCAGAACTCACCTGACAAACCCTGCCTGGCAATTCTTGTTGGGACCACGGAGGGCTCTGGTGCAAAATCCTGGACAGCTGCTGTGTGAGGATTCTGTAGTTGGTTAAAAGCAGGTTGGGAAAATGATTGCAATCCAGTTGCTCTAGAAGATGGAGAATATGGTGGACCAACTTGGTTGCTAAATTTACGTGGAACAGAACACTCTGTTGGAAAACCATGTAAGCTTGTATATCTGTCTTTTATTTTCTCTCCAAATAGATTAGGAGATCTATATATTTGATGTGTTTGACTTGAAAAACCAGCCACATTCTGCATTGGACGCAAAAATCCAGCCACGTTCTGCACAGGATTGGAAAAGCCACCGACATTCCATATAGGACTAGAAAATACATCATCATTCAGTGATTGATCCTGATTTTGGGCTAGTCTACTAAATCCACCACCATGCTTTTGGAAACTAGAAAAACCACTGGCCAAGCTAGGACTAGAATTCAAAGAACTTCTGTTAACATTTCGATAACAGGAAGTGTTTAAGATAGGAACAATTTCTTTACTGCTCTTATTGCCATCTTTGCTGGAGACACTATGTTTAGATCCAGCATCCATACTAGCGCCACATCCTAGGGTTAGGAAATTCCCATTAAGTATTTCAGGATCATGATATTGAGCTGCAGCTGTCATTAAAGTGTTATCCAGTCTCAATTCTTCATTCACTGGATTATGGCCTGACACCAGTGCACTACAAGCATGGATGAATTGATTTCCAATAGCCCATGGAATAGGGGTATAATTACCACTTGCTTCTCCACTGGCTCTGTGCATCTGTGAGTTCCTTCCCAATTGTACACTATTTGGTTTAGAACCTGGTACTGCATCTATACCTGCATGGGTGATTTGATTTTCAATTAGCCAAGGCCTACGAATATCATTAGTTGTTGCTTCTTTACCAGCTTTGGACATTTGTAAGCCTCCACCCACAACAGTCCCGGTAGTTACAGGATTTCTCTCAATTTGAGAGATGTCAAGATTGTTGGCATGGATATTAGCAGCAGCCCATGAATCTCCAAAAGCATGGTAGTCGCCAGATTCATTCACATTCCCCACCAAATATGGAAATTCAGAGAAGGGCTCATAAAAGTAATCAAGACCAGTATGAGGGGAGTGAGAGGCATTATCCTTGATGACAGAGGATGGCATTTCTTGTGCATAAGATAGAGACATTCCATGAATATCTCTGCTTGGAAGTAAAGGAACTGGCTGTGCCATATCTCCAAAAATACCAGCAAGATCATCAGCTCCATCCTGTAGATAAAAGGGTTCAAGTACTTCATTATTCCGTGCAGAGGAAGTAGACATCGGTGATTCATCTCCTTGTTTAGGCTTTTCACTTGCCATTGCATAAATAGTTCTGGAAAAGGAGTGAGGGCCAAAAGTGCACTCAGATATATATATATATATATATATATATATATATTTCCAAAGAATATGGACAATTGTGATTTAGACAAGAGTGCGCACATAGTCACACACAACAGCCAAAAAAAATTATGAAAAACTTGTGATCTTGAAGACTGATTTCTAAAACCATATATAAGCAGCATAAAATTAGCCATTCCTCAGGATAATAATTTTCGATCAATTATCTGTAGAGCAAACAGTCACCATAAAATACCCATTTCTACTAGATTGGAAAACTGCAAAACAATAAATAAAATAAAGAATAAAACAAAAGGCTCACAGCGAAATGATATCTTACATTTCTTAATGTTCAAAGTCTGCTAAAGTACACAATGTTTAAGTCTACTAAAATACACAAATAAAGTACCACAAGTATACCAATGATCACAGATAAAGGAAAGATGATAAACTACAGACTCCTTTTCAAGATAAACAAGAATCAAGAACACCCCCAAGAATATCTCAATTAACAAAAATGCATTTTATTATATCTCAGAAAATAAAAAAATGTTGAAAATCTCGATATAAAGCAGAAAGTTTATTCATCCAATTTTGCAAAAGGAAAACTAACTTTAGTTTCCATTGCTTAACCGCATAATAAATAACCAAACAACAGAATTAGTCTCTGACAATTTTCATGTTTTCAAACAATTAACCGTTGACAAAACAAAAAAATGTAGATCAATATTCCTAAAATCCCAACAAAATCCAAGAACACACTGCACTATAAAACACTATTTAACCCTGTAAAACCCAAAAAAAAAAAAACATAACGAAAGAAGCATCAATCCTTGAAGCAAGAAAAGATAGATACCATAAAAAAGAAACAAAGAAAGAAGGAAAGAAAGAAAGAACACCCTAAAAATTGAGAAAAAAAAGCTAGAAGGGAAGATGACCATAAAGACCCAATTTGTTAATCGCATCACAAAACGTAATATAACAAACCCATATCAATTCAAATATCTAATCAAATAAATTTTACACTGGAACTTTCAAATCGATTCAAATAAAAAAAATCAAAAACGAAAAATAAAAAATAAACTAAAAATTTTAAAAAAAGAAAAGAAACAAAAAATGGAACTAAAAGGATTCTTACCAGTGAGTGATTGCAGAGAGAGGTGTTTTGGCGCTTTGGGCTCTAAAGAAGTTTTTAAAGGGTTCGGTATGGGGCCCACTTGGCTTTTTAGGGAATTGCCACGTAATGAAGTGGGAACCTTTGAGCATACAAACTCTCTGCTCTTTGCTTACCTGGCTATATGCAGAGTAGAAAAGCCGGAAACTATATTTCTTTGACGCGCGTCAGAAGAGTCGCTTATTCGTAATTACGTGAAACATTTGAGGGTATTTTTGATTTACTAAGTCGTGCGTCAGGATTCAGGAGTGTTGAGAACGCGACCAGTAACTTAAACGTGAGAATAAATTATAATTTCCCGCCATGCAAAAATTTTTACAGCTCGGCTCGGCTGGAACTGGCATTGGACCTATTGGTGGTGGGCTTGACGAATCACGATGGCAGATTCGGTGTTTTCTATTAGATAATAATGGTTTAAAAAAATGAATAAAATAAACTCGTGGGCAAAGATTGGACTAACTGGTGAATTGTAATTTATGTAGCATTTATACTTCAATTTTGAGTCTAAATCACAATTCAAAACATGCCCCTCAATTTAGTGTTGTGTCGCATCTGAGCCTATGGTTTATGTTACGATGAAATTCACAATTCTTTTCTTGAGATTCCATAAATAACCAAAATTTTATATTCATTTCTATTTTATTTTTTTTACAACAAACGAGTAACCAGCTTTTTAAATGCTTATTGGACAGGTTTATTTGAATGCTAGCTGACAAATATGCAAGTAATAATTCTTTTTAATGTTACAAGAAATAAAATATTAATTTCTTTGCAGTTTGTGATGTCCTTATACTTACAGGGTAAAACTGTAGAACATAGCTTTCTACCCTGCAATGGCAACAATATCCTACAAATTACTTGACTAACTTTTCGTACAATCTGGAAAATATTTTGGAAGAAAGTTATTTAACTGAAAATCTTTTCACTAATTTATCATAGCTGTAAAAACCGTATCCAGCATCTCCCGAAAAAAGTAACATAGTCACTACAGCTATCAGTAAATAGTTATCTCTTAGTTTGTTAGTCCCCTTTCACATGTTGCCGTCCACAGTGTACAAGTACAAAGCCAAGAGATACTACCGTTCCGACCAGATAGCCAGTCATTGCTCCGTAAGTTACACATATTGGCCATTCCTACAAATATAGAATAATAAACGTGAGCTCTTAAAAGAAGCTAAGAAACACCACACAACTGTATCAGAAGAAATTCTATAAAATATCCACATGTAGTGTCTAATTATTTCCTCAGGTTAGAACCAGTCAAGTTACGGTTTCCAGGGTCACCCAACAAACCATGAAATATGGCTCAACTAATGAACGGCTTTAGCTTATCTTAATCACTCTCCTCTCACCCATTATACTCTACATAACTGAACTAATGTATAATGAGCTCATCAAGCTAACTTATATGACAAAATGTCAAATTCAGCACCAAGCATAGAACTAACAAAGCATCATCTCCATTATAATCATGCAGAAGCTTTAGAAGATGCATTAGGATGTAGTTTCAATGTAATCAATTGGGTTAAAATGGAAAAGGCTTGGCATCTTAGTTCTACTTAGTTATATGAATTATATGGGTCAAGCTGCTGTTTCTCAATTGGGTCCACAATGCATCCATTATCTATTTAATGCAATGTAACATTTTGAGGCAGCAACAATTTCTTCTTGAAAGATCACAAGAACTAGTGGATTATTTTCTTTTTTCTGGTTTTCAAGAGTAATCAGAGGCAATAACTTCATTAGGAATGTGATTAAAAATTCGTGTAATGCATGCCTCAAACAAAATATTGAGCTTATTGGTTGGTACAACATCCAGAATAGACATTGTTTGTGTTAACCATGTCAATAATTATGTCACAAACCTCAAAATGTTGAACTCTGAGCAAGCTCTAGGCACAATGAACTGATGTCTAGATGTGCAGGAACATTGAGACCAATAAAAGATGCGACTCCTCTTCAAAAGACCTCATGCTTCTTAAATCTCAAATCTCAAGCACTTTAACACTTGCAGTGCAGAATATATTGAGGTCACTGATTATAACTCTCCTTCAGTGTCCGCATAG
Organism: Jatropha podagrica; assembly: GCA_947857235.1. Taxonomy (NCBI): domain Eukaryota; kingdom Viridiplantae; phylum Streptophyta; class Magnoliopsida; order Malpighiales; family Euphorbiaceae; genus Jatropha; species Jatropha podagrica. The sequence continues at coordinate 47,872 of CANUEP010270696.1, forward strand.
GTTCAAGGTAGCAAATTAGGTTCTTGGTGGTCGTATCAAATTATCAATATTTGAGACAAGTTCACGTTTTGTCTAAAATTTCTAATCTAACTCAAAAAAAGAGAATAATTAATTGATCTCTAGAGCAGGTCAGTTTGCTAATTTTCAGGTCATAAGGGTTTGTATCGACTTGAATTTAGTTTTCTATCAATAGTTTTGTCATGTTAAAATAAAATAATTTATAAAGTGGAGAAGATGAGCAGATTAGGAAATGATAACTTGGGCTATAATAGGTTAGGAACTGAACGGAAAAAAAAAAGATCGGTACCTGCCACGGCCTTTCCCAGTCAAGTGGCATAGGCCAAGCCCCAAACCAAGCTCCAACTACAGCACCATGTGCTGGTATGCAAATCATATACTCCAGAGATTCAACCGGCCTACAGCAAACTCATTTTAGTTCCACATCAGTTCCACAAAAATTGAAGTTAAAATTCAACTAGCAGCTTGTTCAATGCAATTCTAAAATCCTGCTTTGTGTTCTTAAAATTCTTGAATTAGTTGTTTTATCATTCAACTTATTAGCAAGGTGTGAATTGTTTAACAAGTGTCTAGCACATCCATTAATTCCCAAACAGAAAGTGAGGGCCAAAGATGTGATGTTATCGGACTTGTGAAAAATACCACGGAACAAATGCGCAAACACACACCATAGCATCCGAATTCTTTCTAAAAGCTAAACGGAAAGAGGCAAGGAAAGCTTATGTGCAGCTAAATGGCTAAAGGATATAAACCACCAACTAATACTGGAAAATGTTCACTTTGAATAAAGGAGACATATTGCACAAGGGTATATGTCCAATAGTCAAAAAAAAAAAAAAATCTTCAAGGGTCTCCACTGACTTGAAGTGTCAAAGTGTTACATCCAAATTCAGTGAACATTGAAATTAACTATGATATTGGAAAACTTACTTTGCATGTGCAAATACACGTTGCCAACGAGACCATGAGGAGCCAAATACAGAAGCTGCAGGCACAAACTGTCACACGACAAGATTGTTTAATAACACCACAAAGGCACTATGTAGCACTACTGACATGGAAATCAACATGCCAACAACAGTTACTTGTATTACCATGCTTGTCAACACAATGGAAATAAAATAAAGAAATGCAAATATCAGATTGCTTATATGAGCCTTAACATGTAACTAGTACTTGAGGACTCATTCACCAAACAGGTGAACTTTGAAATGATCTATGAAAAAAGAATGCTTTCTTCTGGGTGATTAACACAAACATTATAATGAATACATGAAATAGAATACAAAAGATGGATTCATTAAAAGGGAAAACTCCAAATTAAACCCCTCAAACAGTTAAGAGTCTGTGTTAGCACAGCACCAGTAAATACTTACTGTGAATGATGACATAAGAAGAGACCAATTAATGGTTTTTGGTAAGTACCTGTCTCCCACATTAAAAGAGCTAAATCAATACACTTTTTTTATTTCCAATTCAAAAGAAATGATGACAATGGATTAAGTCCATCTCCCATCAGAATGATGAAAAAGACAATATATCAATCATATACAAATATTTCTCTCCATAATTCTGAAACCATAAATCACAGTTGAGGTCGGAGAGCCAGCACCATCATTGAAGTACAATACCAGCTGAGTTTTCAACCAAAAAAAATTCACTTTCACAATCAAAATCAGAAAAAAAAGGCCACAGAATGAAATTCTGAAACAACAGAGGATTTAAGTACCCGATAATGATGGCAACATTGTATTGACTACAGAATATTAAACTCTTCCTTTCCAACCTCAAACCTGATTTCTGTTTTCAGAATTACTTTGGAAGGTACGAATGCACTACATCACATACTGGATGCCAACAGGTGCACCTAAAACGATAGCTCCAGTCGCATTCAATAGAGCACCTATAGAGGGGGACAAAAGAATATGGTAAGTCGACTTAACATATTGAGATGAAAATGCAAGCCAGAGACTCATAATGGGAGGGGGAAAGAGAAGAATGCCCTAACAAGAAAAAGAACTACAGGTTAGCTTATCAATAACACAATAACCCATTGCTCTGATTCTAATTGGTCTCATCTAAGACAGCAAACAAGAAGCTTATCCAGAGTCAGCCACTGATAGATAAGTGAAGCTGAAAGAACGTGAATAATAGTTAGTGGTCCAACATGAATAAGGCAAGTTCGAGACTAACCAACAGGGAGCGAGAACATGCCTCGTCCAACAGCTTTCAAGTACTGTAAAACATAAACATAACATAACATAGTTTAAGCAATGAAAGAAACACTTGAGAATTTAGACTAAAAGAAAATTGATGGATAACTAGGAAATTTTCTCACTCGTCTAATGCTATTAAACTATTTTGAACAGCTAAGAGAAATTTTCTATTTTATCCGCATTTTTTCCCTTTTTTTTCTCGCATTTTCCAAAGAAGCAAACAAGGGAGCTAAAAGAAAGAGATAACCACTAAATAGGAAGTACCGAGCATTGTTCAGGATTCATCCGAAACCAACTGTAAAGAAGTATTACGATTGAGCTCTCCACCATCTAAAAAAGAAGGAGAAAGCACAGACTTACGTACAAAACCAAAGAAAAATTCAAATCGAAAGTATAGAGAAAGAAGGAGGCACCCAAATCAAGCGGAGAGTTCGTGAAGGATCTAAGACGAGATTGATGGAGTAGAGATTGTGGGCCACCCATAAAGCTATTGCTAAACCAAGTCCACAAATTAGATGGACAAAAAACGCTTGAAGAAATGATACTGATAGAGAGGAATTCTCTGTTGTAGAAGTTTTTGCTGGATTGCTCTTCTTCTTCTCCTTCTCCTTCTCTTCCTTCATGTTTGTGCGTCGTTTCAATTTCTTCTCTTCTCCATTGTTACAGCGGACTTGACCAGACAATTGATATGGGCCGATTTGAGCCTGTTTGGGCATTACTATATTGGAGAAATACTTATTAACTTATTCGTGGGCTGGGCTTGGATATTACATATATAGTATAATAATCCGTACCAATAGTACATCTGAGTTCAAATCCTAAATACAGTTAAAAAATTTTAGAAAAAAAATATCGTAATGTAACTCAGTTGCGTTTATTTACTTATTCTTCTAGAAACTAGTTCCGCTTAATTAGAAGTATAGTTGCAATTACAGTCAATCGTGATTGTAATAAAATGATGAGGATTGAATTGTATTTTGCCTTTGATTCTGCAAATACAGTATAAACTATTCAGCAGAGAGTAATGATTTGAATATCTTACTAGAGATCTCTGCTACCATTGATCGCTATTGACCTTTTAGCATAAATTGATCAAGATCCTAACAGTACATATTTTGTCATCTTACTTGAAGATTTTTGTTGGCAAGTGGGCAGTCCATTGACCCAAGTCCCACTTTTCCATTATAATTCATTAATATGGGATTAACTTACCTAAATCCTCCAATATGTAATTTATTAAACATAATGATAGACAGTAGTGGTTATGGGCATAACAGTGCACTCGATTTGGTTTACTTAGTTTACCTTTTTAGATTATGGAAGTGTGGTCCTAAATCTCAGTTTATGATTATAAATCAATGTAAACAAAGTTAATTTAGCAAACAACATCATTAATGTAACCAAAAACCTACTAGTTGGAGAAGAAAACAAGGAAAATATATATTTAATAATATTTTATTATTACAACATATATTTTTATGTCCTAATTAAACTACATTTGATATTCCAGAACTATTTGTTGACGATGAAGAAGAGTTACTTCACCAGCGGGTGAGGCTGGCTTTGGAGGTGGCGGAGGCGGTATTGTTGTTCTTCCATAATTACTATCAGCTGTTATTACCATATATATGTACTTTTATTATTGCATGGGATACTACCTCCTTCACTGCATGCAGGAGAAGCAATAATCTCGAGCTGGCCTTTTGGCGACGCGGGTTTTGGAGGTGGTGGCGGTGAAGGCGAGGGTTTCTCGTATATGGTTGTTAGCTCTTGGGATCTTGGTGATGGTACTGGTGATGGTGGTGGCGGACTTTGATTCCTTCCGTAATTAGCTAGTATCGTTGCTTTGAGAAGAGAGAAATCTGCGTTACATAGGGAAAGAGATATATTACTTAATATCATATTATTACTTAATTAGTATGGTATGATTTATCTAAGGAAAGAGATAATTGTAATTACCTGGTAAAGGTCTTGCTTGGGCACAAGTGCTTAGAAGTGCAAAATGAATGGCAAAAGTAGATGCAACAAGGAAGAGAGAACTCATTATCTTTGGATATTAGATTAATAATGTTCCTTTGCGTTTATGATCTTAAAGCATTTGGGGTTATGCTATATATAGGCATATATAACACGTAGAAGATGCTTTTAACACGGAAATGTGTCGGTATAAATAAGTCGAGCTCGAACTTACCATGCATATAAAAGTTGAGTTTAACTTGAACTTGATTTGAAATTTGACAAGCCTGAAAATTTAGCTCAACTCAAGTTTAATTTAAGGCTCGAGTTCGACTCAAATAATTTTGAGTTCGAGCTCAGCTATAGATTCGATATTCAAATAAATTTAAAATAAATATTACATATATGTATATATAAAAGTTCAATATAACTTGATAAACTTTTAAGCTAAACATCATTAGGTTTGAGTTCGAACAACTCGCGATCCGACTCGATTCATTTATGCTCTAGTTAGATAAATATCAATTAAAATAATGGTCATAAATACAATATAAAGATTACAATTTTTAATATATACTAAAGAATTTTAAGATAAAATATTAAAAAATTATTAATTTAATTTTCAATGGTAGATATTCCTTTCAATTATTTTTCCTTTGACTAAAAAATGTTTAGAATCCTTTAAAAACCACTATTATCATTAAATAAAATTTTAATCTAAAAGGCTAAACCTTTGATCATCATTTTCTTAGTTTTTGGTAAATTTCCAATTACTATTGCTTTTGAGGCCATCGGTGGCCAAGTAGTTCTAATCTACCGCGTTTTGGACTTTCTTTTGCCGTTTACACATATTGGTAATTACAGACTCAATTAAAATAAATTCAACTGATCGGTTTAGTTTAATTTAGTTCCATTTTAGTATTAATATTAATAGAAAATTTCATTTTTTTTAATTCAATTCTGATTAGTACATAAAATTAAAAATTAAAAATTTCAAAAATCAAACTGATGTAACCTAAAAATTAAGTTAATACTAAAAAATTAAATCAAATCAAACTAATTTGATTCAATTATTCAGAAAATGCAGTTTTTTCTTATAAAAAAAATAATTTGTTTAGTTTATATTAATTTAATTTGTTCCAATTGAAGCCACGTGGTACAATTAGTGGGTTAAACAGTTAATTACCTACTTATGATTAACATCTCCACTAAGAAAAAGATTGTCATCAACAAATATATTTTAAAATTACCAATAATTACTTGTAGGGTAAGTGGATTTAATAGTTTCAAACCACAACAAAAGCAAAATTTCATGCTTTACTTACATTCAATTAGTTTATTTATTCTTTATTAGCATGAATGTGTTAAATGTGTGTATTGTTTCTAAAAGAAAAAAAAAAAAAAAAAAAAAAAGTGTTCTCATACTGAAACGTTTCGGGCAATGAAACCTTTCAAAAAACGTTTCGAAAACTTAGAAACATGTCATTGACAATTCATTTTTTGTTGTTTGGTTGCAGTGAAACTTGAGGAATATTTTTATGATATATAATAAATTTTAAACGTATTTTACTCGTAATTCTAAACAATTTACTTTTAGAAAAAGAGAAAAATTTTTAGCACCGATGATTATTAATTTATCACAATTATTTTTGAAATACATTCATAATTGTTTAAATTAATTTTTCACTTCTTTTATACTATATATTGGTACATAGTTAATATTGAAATAAATATATTTTAAAATAAATTTTGAAAGCGAATAATAGGAAAAACATATAACCTTATTATTTAAATTTATACCGTAAATTTATATGGTAAAAGTATATTTGTGTTTTCTTCTTTTAACTATAATCCGTGCTTCAAATATATAACCTTATATTTTCTTCTTTTATTGTTAAAATTTAAAATATTTAAATATAAACTAATAAATTTATAATTAAGTTAAACATTTATAAATTTATAAATTATTAATTAATTAAATTTATAATTAATATAATATTTAAATATTTAAAAATACATATGGCCAATTAAGTTAAACATTACTATAAAAATAACAATTTATTTATTTTTACATAATTAAATATAGGAAAATTGTCATTTTTTATTAATTTTACCATCCCAACTTTTTATATTCTAAAAAAAAAAAAACTAAATATGTAAATTTCTAAGCCTTGTAAGAAATTATTTGCTTTAGATCAAACCAACTCATAGCCGAAAAGACATCTTGTTAATTTAAAATTTGTCATGTTTTATGTACATTACTTCCACATTGTACTTAAACAATGTAGGAGTGCCATAAAATTATATATAAATACAAAAAAATTATAAAATTATAAAATATAAATAAATAAAGTAAATAATGACTAAGTACAATGAGTAAATATATAGAAAAGATATTTTTAGTATTGATAAAAGACTAATATTTACATTCAAATAAGCTTTACATGGATAAGAAGAAAAAAAAATTATATAAAAAATTAAATTATAAATATATATAATAACGAGTATAAACAACATATAATGCATATTTTTTTATTACTTCTGATATTAAATTGGAATATTAGGCCAAATATATATCAATGCATAGATGTTGAGGTTACCTTAATTAATACTTTGGTATGACAAACTTGATTATGATATTAAATTAGAAAATTCATAATTATCCATGTCATTTTTTCTAAGGAGGATAGAAATTTCCATATAGAAAAATATCCATATTAGTCATTTAGATGCCTATAAATTTGAATTTCTTACTCAAGCAATATATAGATTTTAGATATTATTAGAACACCTGAAAATTATGAAGTCAACAGCCATTCTTTTTGGTTTTTGTATGATGCTATTAGCTTCATCAATATGTATTCAAGGTAAGTCTTTCATATTTGTCAGCATATAACTGTTCAAATCCTCTCGAATATAATTGTTTTCACCAGTTTAATGAGTTTAGACAAAGACTACCGTTGATTGTATAGCTCGCGATGTTATTTCGATCCATCGGATCTCGTGACAAATAAAAACTTTTTTTTCTAGTAATTATAAATATGTTTGTTTTTGTTTGATATGTAGGGGACACGACTTGGTGCCCGAAGCAAGATATATTCGTAGGAGGGCCTTGTGGAGCAAATGGAAACTCTCAATGTTTGGTTGACTTTTTAGGGAAATATGGAGCAAGCAGCATGCCAAAGAATTGCCAATGCCAGACTTCAGGATCTGATAAAAGACTTTGCAGCTGTGAAATTGTTTGTGGAAAATAATTTTATTATCTGCATCAGCCAAAGCACTAAACTTCATAGAAGCTTTGGAAGTTATTGCAGCAATAATGATATTAATAATGATCCATTTTTAATAAATTAGTTGTCTTTCTATGAATAATTATTGTTTCAACTCTCAGTTATTTATTATTTTTGTCTCTTTTCTTTTTCTTTATTGAATTTCTTAAAAAGTCAATTTTTAGTGAACTTTCGAAAAATAATTTATCTTTAGAAAATAACTCATTTACTGTTATTTAGTTGTAATATAGAAATTAATTAAAAATATTAAATTTTTTCTTAAAAAATATTTATAATTATTTGAAAATTTATTATTAAATATGAGAAAAAAAAATCATAAAAGATGATAAATTTGTGATAGTTGCGGTGCCCAAATGGTGGTCGATGGACCGTCATGGTGATCAGTGACATGAGATGATCAAGAGTAATTAATAAATTAATAATGTGTATTTATAAAATTACAACAATAAGTTTGTCAATGATTGTATAATATTTTCCTCTCTTAAAAATAGAAATTCATTTTTCTTTAATTAGGAAATATTTTTTATCGATTCATTTTTTTGAGCACATTAAATATTGAAAATCTGAAAAATATTTTATAGGAAAGTTATTTTTCAGAAATAAATCAGAGGTTAAAGCAATAAATACATGAAGTCAAAAAACATATTTATGCATTTTGCAGTTAATAATAATACGCAAATACTGAGCTAAAATGTATAAATGCATGCCTAAATATTTACAATATATTTAATATTAATATGTAATTTTTGTTTTGATAAATTTATGGATTAAGGTTAGAAGGTTAATAACCATTCTCATCATTTTCCATAATGGGACATATAAAAATATTTAAATCAGTTATTTTGATTCCTATAAAATAAATATTAATTATTTTGATAGATGCTTGCTGTTTTACTAGCGGTTAGTTAATAATACGTAGCATGTAACGAGTATGATAAGTAAAAATGCATTTGAAAAAAAAATCTAATATTTGTGACTGCAATTGTGTTGAAATGTATTTCTCTAACTAATTGATATTAAAAACAAAATGTAATTCGCTCATTCTTAAAAAAAAAATTAAAATTAAATGTTTGAGATATTGGAGTGAATTAAAAATTTATTTGATCCTCATTATTTTAATAATTATGATAATGGTTTATCATTCAATTTGAAAATGATAATTTGTTTTGTTAGATCACTTTGTAAATATATTATATGTTCATATTCTTTCCCCAGCCTTCCTCAGCCAATTCAATCAATACTTTTTCCAAAATAGAAATAAACTATGTCAGCATGATTCAAAAATTAGCAAAAAAGTTTCTCAATTAGGGGCAATAAGGTAAAAAAAATGAATCATTGAAGGTCTTTTTCTAAATAATATAAAAGTTTAAGCTCAATCTAAATATATGACAATTATATAAAATATTGTGAAAGACAATTCTCAATTTATAATTTTTTAATTAAACTCAATTATATTTATTTTAACTTTAAAATCACCGAATATGTCTATTTGTGTGCTATATTGGTTTTATGGAGATAAAATCATTGAGGATGTGCAAAAAATGATGCAACTGATTCTTTTTCTTTCCATTTCTATAACTTTAAATCTTGTAGCTGATATACTTACTAAGATCCAAAACGTCATAATCATGAACAAAACGAAAAGTGAAACAAGGTTGTCGTTCCATTTATGAATGGAACGGATCGTTTTAAGTCATTTGTCATTTGCTACTGTTTCTCTTCTTTCACAAGAATGGGACAAATTCAAAACTGAAGAAAAGGAACGTTAGCTGCTGGAGCTGTTTTCAAGTTGTTGAGTTTGTTAGATAATTGTTTGCTGACTAGGATCAGATATTTTTCTAGATATTTCTTTTCTCCTTCTTGAAACTTCCTCAATCTAAAATTGATTCCATCCCGATTTTTATTAATCAAATCGAATGATGAACCACTGTCAATCTTATTTAGTTTTATTGTAAGATTTAATAAAGTAAAGGAATAATCGAGTATAATCGGAAAAAAAAAAAATACAATTATAGTTAAATATCTTTGTGTCTAAGTAAAAATATCTATGTGCTTCATGTTATTTTCTTCCTTGCATGACCACCAACATTGTTCATATACTATTCAAATCATTTGCACTTTGCACTTCCCAAAAATCATAGCCTGTGGTGAATTTTCATTCATGAAATGTCCATTATCAGTTGCCAACTTCATCTATATACAGCATCTCCAAGGGTAAAGGAATAGGTGACTGTGTGGAGATCGGAGATGATTGCTTGATAGTGCTGCAAGCAATTAATGATTGTAGAACTTCGCTTAATGAGTTCAGTTTGCTATCACTTTTGTTCGCTAAGAAATAAGCAAATCAGTGAATCAGTGTGCCTATTTTCTAGCAAGTGCTGCTACTTCTGTCTAGTTGTAGAGTGAGGATCTGTCCCTTGTTTATTATTCAAAATGTTGTCTTTTAATTATCTTAATATATAACCAATATACAAAACCAGCATTCTTGCTCGGCATCTCCAACTCTTTTATTCCATCAATGACCTTTTTAAATATCTTTTCAGATATATAAAAAAAATGACTTTCTTTTCAACTTTCTGTTAATACTAACATACACTTCTGCAGTTCAAAAATAATATAATTTCTTATCTGAATTCCTGAATTGTTTCTCTTCAACACTTAAACATCTGCAGTTTGATACAAATAGTTTACAAGGTTTAATACCAGAATCTTTGGCATTGCTTGTCAATCTTACTTTAATAACTCTTATGGATAATAAATTGACCAGTCATATTCCATCTCCTCCGTTAGGAAATGTTGACCTGTCTTATAACTTCCTGAGCGCAAAAACTCAAAATGAGACACGGATATTGTCCTTTACCGATGAATGAATCCAAGAAGAGAATGAGAATTAATTGAGAAGAAAAGAACGACCTCGTTTTAAGCCAGAAATCCCATAACCAATACCCATAGGGTGAGTTTTTTCTGCTTGTTCTGCAATTTAAGATGAATTTTAGAATTTGGAAAATTCATTTTCCGAAAAGAAAGAATCGAGTAATTCTACCGCTTGGACGGGCTTACTGCTGCGACCCATTTGATATATCTATCGTAAAGCGTATGCATTTTAGGACCTATACCATGGTATAAACTTGTCTACGACAGCTGTCTAGGACCTGTACCATGGTAAAAAGGTAAAACTTGTCTACGACAGCTGTAAAAAGTGCTAAGTTTAAAATGCCCTTTAAAATTTTAGGATATATTAAATAATTTAACTGAGGTAAAATTGAATTCACCAAATTAAATCCTGATGCTGGCGCAGTAAACAAATTTGGTTTAGAAGAAAAAGCAAATGAATAATTAACTTCACGTAATAAGCAAGAAACAAATGAAATACACTTAGAACGTTTTGTTCTTTTATTATAACAAGGGAAAATTCACATACAACATATTGGTTTCCTCAACCATCGGCCTTAAAACCTACTACATAATTTTTCAGAAAGGGACAAAAACAGAGCTCAAAAGCAGAACACACTAATTAGCCAAATTCATTCTTCAATCAACTTCTTCAATTTTAGGTCCAGCACCAGAAGCCGTGGAGCCACCATTAGGCATTTCACCACCACCCATTGGCATTTCACCACCGCCCTGATACATCTTTGCAATAATAGGATTGCACAACCCCTCTAGCTCCTTCAATTTGTCTTCGAGTTCCTCCACCTCTGCTAATTGATTCCTTTCCAACCAATCAATAGCTTCATCAATTGCTTTCTCAATCTTCTGCTTATCAGCCGGATCCAATTTGCCAGCGAACTTCTCATCTTTCACAGTATTTCTCATATTATAAGCATAATTCTCTAACGCATTCTTGGCTTCAACCTTCTTCTTCACTTCTTCGTCCTCTGATTTATACTTCTCTGCTTCTTGCACCATTCTTTCAATCTCTTCCTTGCTCAGTCTTCCCTTGTCATTAGTAATTGTAATCTTGTTCTTCACTCCCGCAGTCTTATCCTCCGCCGAGACATTCAAGATTCCATTTGCATCAATATCGAAGCAAACATTTATCTGAGGAACTCCCCTTGGGGCTGGAGGAATGCCAGTAAGCTCAAATTTGCCAAGAAGATTGTTATCTTTGGTTCTTGCCCTTTCTCCTTCATAAACTTGAATAAGGACTCCTGGTTGATTATCAGAATAAGTAGAGAATATCTGTTCTTTCTTGGTCGGAATTGTTGTATTTCTTGGAATCAAGACTGTCATTACACCACCAGCAGTTTCAATTCCCAGACTAAGAGGAGTGACATCTAAAAGAAGTAAATCTTGAACCTTCTCGTCCCCTTCGCCACTTAAAATCGCGGCTTGAACAGCAGCTCCATACGCCACAGCCTCATCAGGGTTTATACTCTTGCAAAGTTCTTTGCCATTGAAGAAATCTTGCAAAAGTTGTTGAACTTTAGGAATTCTTGTTGAGCCGCCAACAAGAACAACATCATGAACTTGACTCTTGTCAATCTTCGAATCGCGAAGGCATTTTTCCACAGGCTCCATGCATTTTCTGAACAAGTCCATGTTCAATTCTTCAAATCTCGCTCTAGTAATAGTAGAATAGAAGTCAATACCTTCATAAAGAGAATCAATTTCAATAGTAGTCTGCGACGTAGAAGAAAGAGTCCTTTTCGCCCTCTCGCAGGCAGTTCTCAACCTTCTTAAGGCTCTGGCATTAGTACTTATATCTTTCTTATGCTTTCTCTTAAACTCCGCAACAAAATGGTTAACAAGTCTATTATCAAAGTCCTCGCCACCAAGATGAGTATCCCCAGCAGTAGCTTTAACTTCGAAGATACCCTCTTCAATTGTCAATAAAGAAACATCAAAAGTTCCGCCACCAAGATCAAAGATCAGCACATTCTTTTCGCCAGATCTCGACCCTTTCTTGTCCAAACCATAAGCAATAGCAGCAGCAGTTGGCTCATTAATAATTCTCATGACATTAAGACCTGCAATAGCGCCAGCATCCTTCGTAGCTTGCCTCTGCGAGTCATTGAAATAAGCAGGAACAGTAACAACGGCATTTTTTATCGTTTGACCCAAATAAGCCTCTGCTATTTCCTTCATCTTCGTTAACACCATAGAAGAAATCTCCTCAGGTGCAAATTGCTTCTCTTCTCCTTTATATTGCACAACTATCATTGGCTTATCTCCAGGACCAGGAACAACCTTGAACGGCCAGTGCTTCATGTCGCTTTGAACAGATGGGTCAGAGAAACGACGACCAATAAGTCGTTTTGCATCAAATACCGTATTTTGAGGATTCATAGCAACTTGGTTCTTTGCTGCGTCGCCAATCAGACGTTCTGTGTCCGTAAACGCAACATAAGAAGGAGTAGTTCTGTTGCCTTGGTCATTTGCAATGATCTCCACGCGGTCATTTTGCCAGACCCCGACGCAGCTGTAAGTAGTTCCCAGATCAATGCCAATGGCCTTACCTTCAGTTTTTGGTGCCATTGAAGAAAATCTTTAACAAGTAATCAACAGACAAATGAACAGGAACGAAAGGAAGAAAGAAGGATAATAGTCAATGAATCAAGAGAGCTAGTTTGGCTTTGCTTGAGAGTAGTTTCTCTTTCTGTTTGGCTTTCAATTTGATTTGGAAAATGCAAGGCCGAGTCATATATAAAGACTGCAATGCGGCTATGGAGAATTTTCGAGAGGGGACTAGTAGAAAACCAATCGGCCAACGGAAATTTGAGTTAGTCGGTTAAATCAAGTTACGAAAGTGAAAACTAGAGTGTTCTGGAGAACTGGTGAGGTGTTGAGATTTCGTAACAATTACACGTGATTGTTAATGGACTGGAGAATTCGTACCTTTGACCTGGAAAAGTAACAAGATTTGGGCCTGGACATTTTACTAAGCCTGGCCCAATAATTTAGAATTTTGATCACTGAAGGGACACTGTGATATTTGGAGTATAGTAATATTTTATAATTTTGATCACTGAAGACTTCCATTCCAGCCTTACTTTAACCTACATATTACTCTAAACATTATTAACCAACAAAATTTCTTAATCTCTTTTATTTTTAAATTTACTTTTATATATTTATACTAAATACCGAATAAATTATTCACAATTATTATAAATTTATCTTTAATAATTAAACATTACTAATTAGTAATATGTACAGATAATCATTCATAAATGTTTTAGTTTGTCAAATACTAAGTAACAATATCACTAATTAAATTTTGATAATCAAATATTAAAAATTTAGTAAGTACAGATAATTATTAATAAAATCAAAATAAAAAATTAACTATTCAATAAATTTTAAAATTAAATCACAATAAAATTAGAAAAATATTTCATTAAAATTATTTTATGAAATATTTAGGTTTTCAAAAAATTTGAGTATTACATTATGGTTAAAAAATAATTTTATTCGTATAATCTTTTAAGTATACCCCTCTTAAATAACATATGAGCAATTATTATATTAATATAATAAATAAAAATTAATGAAAATTTGTTGAAAATAGTAAAATTTAATAAGAGTACAGTAAGCAATTTAAGAATTAGTAAAAAAGAAAAGTAAATTGTATTTTAAGACAAATTAAAAATAAAAAATGGACTACATTTTTTAAATGAAGTATTTTTCATTTTTCACCTCTAATTATCACCTTATGATTTTTTTTTTTTTTTAAATTATTTTTTTTTCAGTAAAGGAAAGCAACTTGGTTTCAGTTAAAAAAATATTTTTTTTTGTATAAATAATCAATATCCCAACCGTAATATTAGGACTCACCTAATCCAGTTCAAGTTTAGTCACAGTTAAAGTTCATCACCATTTTCTTTAGATATATTCAATGGGATCAAATTTGAAAGCTTTTTCTACATATTCAGTTTGAATTGCTAACTGTGTCACACACGATTGGTGAAAAATATTTCCTTTATTCTCTTTATTTTAGAGAAAATGTATATTTTGGACGTTTTTTTATATAAAGAAAGTTAATTAAAATGAAAATTTTGGGAAGAATGCAATTGTTTGAAGTATAAAATACCATCAATTGTTTGAAGTATAAATTTTGGACACATCTATTTCGCTCATTTTATTATATCTATCTATGAGCATTATATTTTTATTACATATAATAACATGTTTTTGTAAGATTATGCATCCTTTTTTCTTTTCCCTCTTCAAATAAGGGTTTCGAAATATAAAGAGACTATTTTGTGACAACATGTTCACATTGATTACTGTCAGCAACAATTACGACACCTTCTTGGTCTTATGTAAGCAGTTCAAATATGACAGTTGAAAAGTAATTAACGTATTTTCAGAATGTGCGCCCGAATCCATTAAGATGTCATTCAGACTAAATAAAAATGATAGACTCATAAGATATGAAAAATCATTACTCTTATTTTTTAAAACTCTATGAATACAGTTATATAATTTGAATCTAATTGATATTTATATGTAACCATATTATAGAAATTGAAGAGATTGTTAGTTTAATAAAAAAATTTTAAATCTAAATTTTCGCTAAATTTAGGCACATATTATTGAAAATTCTCAATACTTTGACGTAAATACAGTAAAATCAAAATCTTAAATTGTAAAACTAAATTTAAAATTTTTGAGTTTTTAAAATAATTATAGCATTTTTGTAAATATTATCTTTATTTCAGGCATTAATTATTCAATAAATATATTCTTTCTTTGTGAGTTGGCTTCATCAAAATTAAAAAAATAATTAACACAAATTGCAGATATATTAGATAAAAAATTAAAATAATATTCAGTTTAGTATGTCTAGGCACGTGTTAAAAAAAAGATATTTGAAAAAAATGAAAACTAAAAATAATTTGCCGTCTTAAGTTGATTAGAATAGAATTTTCTCAAATTAATTAGAAGTTTAAAACACCCTCCAGAACTCTCTCGTCTTCTCTTTTCCGCCATGTTTCTGTAGAACTCTCTGCATGTCTCTTTCACTTTCTACAATTCATACGAAAAAATCACTTCTATGTATAAAACCCCACAAATCATAAATCCATCCGACACGAAATCAAAGCAAAGCGTTCAAATTCAAAGCTAAAGAGATCCCATCAACTTCTTTTCTCAGGCTATTCTTGATTTTGTTCTTTTGAATTTCTTCTTCTTCAATGGCAGGCAAGGCGATCGGCATTGATCTTGGCACCACTTACAGCTGCGTCGGGGTTTGGCAAAACGACCGCGTCGAGATCATACCTAATGATCAAGGCAACAGAACCACTCCTTCTTATGTTGCTTTTACTGACACAGAGCGTCTGATTGGCGACGCAGCAAAGAATCAAGTTGCTATGAATCCTCATAACACAGTCTTTGATGCCAAACGACTTATTGGTCGTCGTTTCTCTGACCCATCTGTTCAAAGCGATATGAAGCATTGGCCATTCAAGGTTGTTCCTGGTCCTGGAGATAAGCCTATGATAGTTGTGCAATACAAAGGAGAAGAGAAGCAATTTTCACCTGAAGAAATTTCTTCTATGGTGTTAACAAAGATGAAGGAAATAGCAGAGGCTTATTTGGGTCAAACGATCAAAAATGCTGTTGTTACAGTTCCTGCTTATTTCAATGACTCGCAAAGGCAGGCTACGAAAGATGCTGGTGCTATTGCAGGTCTTAATGTCCTAAGAATTATTAATGAGCCAACTGCTGCTGCTATTGCTTATGGTCTGGACAAGAAAGCGTCAAGAACAGGTGAAAAGAACGTGTTAATCTTTGATCTCGGTGGAGGAACTTTTGATGTTTCTTTGTTGACAATTGAAGAGGGTATCTTCGAAGTTAAAGCTACCGCCGGTGATACTCATCTTGGTGGAGAGGACTTTGATAACAGGCTTGTTAATCATTTTGTCGCAGAGTTTAAGAGAAAGCATAAAAAAGATATCAGTACTAATGCCAGGGCCTTGAGAAGGTTGAGAACTGCTTGTGAGAGGGCGAAAAGGACTCTGTCTTCTACTTCTCAGACTACTATTGAAATTGATTCTCTTTATGAAGGTATTGATTTCTATGCTACAATTACCAGAGCGAGATTTGAAGAATTGAACATGGACTTGTTTAGAAAGTGCATGGAGCCTGTCGAGAAATGTCTTAGAGATGCCAAGATTGATAAGAGTCAAGTTCATGATGTTGTTCTTGTTGGTGGGTCAACAAGAATTCCCAAAGTTCAACAACTTTTGCAAGATTTCTTCAACGGTAAAGAACTCTGCAAGAGTATAAACCCTGATGAGGCTGTCGCGTATGGAGCTGCTGTTCAAGCTGCAATATTAAGCGGTGAAGGTGATCAAAAAGTTCAAGATTTGCTTCTTTTGGATGTGACTCCTCTTAGTCTTGGAATCGAGACTGCCGGTGGTGTCATGACAGTCTTGATTCCAAGAAACACAACAATTCCTGCCAAGAAAGAGCAGATTTTCTCTACTTATGCTGATAACCAAACAAGTGTACTTATTCAAGTTTACGAAGGCGAAAGGGCTAGAACCAAAGACAACAATCTTCTTGGCACATTCGAGCTTAAAGGCATTCCTCCAGCGCCAAGGGGTGTTCCTCAGATAAATGTTTGCTTCGATATTGATGCAAATGGAATCCTGAATGTCTCTGCGGAAGATAAGACTGCAGGAGTAAAGAACCAGATTACAATTACTAATGATAAGGGAAGATTAAGCAAGGATGAGATTGAAAGAATGGTACAAGAAGCAGAGAAGTATAAAGCAGAGGATGAACAAGTGAAGAAGAAAGTGGAGGCAAAGAATGCACTCGAGAATTATGCTTATAATATGAGAAATACAATCAGAGATGAGAAAATTGCAGGTAAATTGGATGCAGCAGATAAACAGAAGATTGAAAAGGCAATTGATGAAGCAATTGAATGGCTGGACGGGAACCAACTAGCAGAAGTAGATGAATTCGAGGACAAGCTGAAAGAGTTGGAGGGTTTGTGTAATCCAATCATTTCAAAAATGTATCAAGGTGGCGGTGGGGATGTACCGATGGGCGGCGGTGCGCAGCCAGGAAGTGGGTATGGCAAGGCTAGCACTGGTGGTTCTGGCTCTTCTGGTGCAGGGCCAAAGATTGAGGAGGTTGATTGAGGAATTGAAAGTTTGTTCATCTTGTATGCTCTGCCTTTGAGATGTGCTCTGTTTGCTTTGTTTTAGCTTGTGTTTGAGTAAAATATTCCAAATAAATAATTCTCTTGTAGTGTAGGGATGTAAAAGAAATAATATAGAGTTTGCTCTGTATGTTTTCGTCATTTTGTCAATCTGATTTTGTGAAAAGTTCAGTGTTAACGGTGATAAATGTTGAATTTCCCTTATTTTAGAAAAGGACTATTATTTTTTTTTTTTTTCTCTTTGTGCTGGAAAGACCAATGATGAAAATTTTGTCCAAAATACTGGTGAAAGGAATTCTCCAGTTAGCCCAGGAACAAGTCAAAAATAGAGCCGACCCATGGGCTTTAAGCCTACATGCCTGCATTTTCCGGGGACCTATTTAAAAAGATTTCGGTAAAATGAAACTAAACTAAATATTATAGTTTGAGACGGTGGAAGTGGCAGTGGAGTGGTGATTATAGTGGTAATGATGACAATAGAGTGGCTGTGGTGGTGGCATGATGGTGGTATGATTGTTTGTGATGGTGTTCTAACTATATTATACATTTTTAAACAAATACAATAAAGTAGTTGTGATTACATTGCATAATGATTTGTTTGGAAGAAACGAAAATTTGAGTAGAAAGAAAATATTGAAGGGAAATAAGAAAAACTATGTTACTTTGTTTGGGAACAAGAAGGAAAATTATTGTGGAAAGAAAATAATCAATAAATTTTCTTCTGGCTCACCTCAACATGATCTCTACAAATTGGACAGAAAGTTTTTGACACGAGTGAAAACGTCACTGTTTTGAACTTACAAGAATACCATATTATTTTATGATGTTATTCAAGCTTCCAAAGGGCCTATGTAACAACATTGACAGTATTTTTTCAAAATTTTGGTAGTTGAGAATCAAGTGGATAAGAAAATTCATTGGCTTTGATGGCACAAACTTACAAAGGCAAAAAGAGAATGAAGCATGGGATTTCGAGAATTGAAGATTTTTAATCTATCCTGCTATGTAAAAAAGTATGAAGGTTGGTATCAAATCCAGATAGCCTGTGGGCAAAGGTCTTCCAAATCGTCTATTGCACTTCAGGTAACTTTTGGACAGTAGATAAAGAAAGGAAGCCTTCTTGGATCTGAGCTAGTTTGCTGGAAGCTAGGAACAAAATCAAGAATGGTGTGAGACGGAACGTTGGCAATGGAGAGAGTATTTTGATTCGGGATGATGCTTGGATCTCTTATTTGCAAAATTTTAGAATCACTTCCTATAAACTTAACATACCGATGGTTTTCAAAGTGGCAGACCTCATTAATCAAGATACAAGAGATTGAAATTCCGGCCTGCTTCGAAATCTCTTTTCAAATTGCTATCAATTTGTCCTCTTTATTTTCCCTCCATCCAAACTAATAGTGGAAAATGTGTGAGGAAAGAAAGTACATTTTCTTTCATTAATTTCCTTCCTTTGTTTTCTAAACGTAGCATTAATCTTTTTAATTACATGAACACATATAGTAATGAAATGTAAATTACACTTTATTATATTACATTTTTCATTAGCCTAATTTAGATTTTCAATTCAATTTGAAACTAAACCGTCTGTTTATACAACCGAACACTAATTACACAAGTTCATGAATGTAACTTTTGTCTAAATAAATATAGAAAGCAAGCATCGGATTCTAAATGCATCTTTGTTCATCAAGCACAAAGAAAAAGAAGGTATTTTAATTTTTTTTTCCAAGCACTTTTGATATATAACACTGTAGTTCACAACCTTTATTCTTTCACCCACTAGAGGGATCTGATCTCTTCCGTTACCTTGTATTTTCTTTTATTATTTTTGTTCTCTTTCTCTACCAATTTCCATCTTCTCAAGGCTGCTAATGAAAATGAATATTACTTTCATGGATATGGAAAAGGATCTTATCCCAACTGCAAAATTTCACAACTAGTGAAATTTAGGTTCGACTCTCTCTTATTCAGTCCTAAAAGAAAAAAAAAAAATCCTCTTTAATGTTACCACTTAATTAGCATCTTCTTTTTAGAAAACTTGATGTATGTATTATGCTACCACTTAAACATTACTGGGGCAAAAAAATAAACTTGCATTAGGAAAAAAGAAAAATATTTGGATCAACACCATATTCCTCATTCATTTTTACTTTTATTCCTGGTTTCTAAAGTCTCCACATGACATCTATATCATCCCCTTGACTGTGCCTATCAGAACAGGTTACAACCTATACTACATCTCTCTAACGCCCAGTCTGCAGCCAAACGCCCCCCTCCTTCCCTAATTTCCTATAATAATTAAAATCCCATTTAGGCAATGAAGCTTATGTCTCTGATATGGTTTTTATTATTATTATGTGGTCACACCATATCAAACATGGAAATTCTAGGCATGCCCACATCACAGAAAGAGGAGTTGACCCAATCAGGACCTGGAAAACAGGGTCAAGTTCAAGGTGTAGTAACTATTTTTTTCGGTTTTTTTTTCTTCCAATGTCTTCATAGGCTATATAGGGCTTATAGTTTTCCATCCTGCAGGTCTAAATGGGACAATTAGATTAGACGGAGAAAATAAACTTCAGTATACAATGAATTCGGGGCACAGAGGGAAAGGAGCTATTGGAGGTGCGAATAATGTTCACCACCCTCGCCCTGGTGAAAGAAATGCTGCAATATTAACTGCAAAACCTTATTTGTCTGTGTCAGCCACTTTATTTTATGAGAGCTTGCCTTTGGTTCTAATGTTATTTTTCCCTCCCTCCTCTTTAAGGTTGCTGTGTTTAGCAGTAGCTTTCTAAATAGTTTTTAACAGGTATAGTCAACCGAATCCCAAGTAAAAATGTGAAGATTTTGATATTTTTTGGCAGTGGACCAAATGCCTCGTTTTCGTTTTTTCCTTGGTTATTGCATCGCGTGGTTCTACAAGGTAGTTGAGCTATTTATAACTATTTGCTTTGAAAATTTTATTGTTTCTGGCTGTAAATTAACAAAAGGCGAGTGTTATCTCAATTATATACTAAAAAAATTCATAAAAGATGAATTAGCAAACTGATTGGTTCTTTCTCATCTCTAACATCGAACCACTCGAACACCATTATTAACGTCAATCTATTTTCCGATCATATTTTCGTAGAATTACTGTATCAATTAATTGGAGCAAATTAGCCTAACCTCAGCATTCAACAGAATTACACTTATTATATAAAATTAGACATACAATTTTCCCTTGCCAAAAGCCCATATATGCACGCACAGGTTTACAACAAGGGGACTTTTCTCTTAAATATCTTCGTCAAATCAACCATGCCAATGTGTATGGGAATACGACTGGAAGAAACACAATCACCAAGGTAATAGAGAAAAAAGAAATCTGGTACTACGTGAATTTCCTGGCTCGATTTATTGCCAGCAGTTCATTTTCTTAAATTTCGTAGATGAACTTCTCAAAAAGTTTCATGTGTTCAGTTTGCAGTGCAATGGCTACTGATAAGCTCCCATCATTAGTTGCACTAGGCAAGATGAATGATAAACCCTCATATGGAATCCCACCAGGCCCCATAAATATGGGTCTACCCCATCCAAAATCTGCGTCATGGATAGGCAGCCTAACCCAGCTAGTAATTCCTAGATTTGGGCACTTAAAAGTATGTGCGCCCCGAACAAGAGCTGATAGATCAGGTTGAAGCTCAAGGTAATCAAGGGCTGACCTTAAGTAATCATTGTCCATACGAACCAATGCATCATGAATCTTGCTTGCAGCAAACCAAGTTGGCTTTGATTGCATCTCACCTGCTTCTGCAATTGGTGTTGCTGTGAAGATAACATTGCCGAAGTAACCAGGTGGGAGGGGAGGCTGCAATCGGGACCGCCCATCAGTTGCGATATATAATTTGGTTTCTTGATCACCAACAAGTCCACGAGCTTTGCTAGCAGATCGCCATACATGGCCAGCCAACATCTCATATGAGCTATAACTTACAGTGTTTCCATCTTCCTTTGCCTTGGTTTTGAGGATGTTAAGTTGATCCCTTGTCAACTTGAAAATGGAGACCGTAGTGCTGTCAGGTTTTGAGTTGTCTACAGGAATCTTCATGGCTGGAGGAGGTTGGTACTCAATGTGATGAAACGCAGGCTGTGGTGGATCTCTGGCACGGAGGAGGGTTCGGTCAATGAACGGCGGAATTGTAAGGTCAAGGCCACGAGTCATGTCTGACCACGTATTCACAAAGTGAAGACCGGAAAACCCATCAGCCACATGGTGCTGCATCCCAACGCCAAGTGAAACTCCGCCACATTTGAAGTATGTCAACTGCCGAAAATCAAATCAAAAGCAAGATCAATAAGCTACAAATGCATAATAATTCAAATTTTACTCAAAAGTGATTGACTTCACTAGGTATTTAATGAAGGTTAATGTAAAACTACGTCGATTTGCGAGTGAAAAAAGGCACGAGAGTATTGGAAAAACTTAGAAGTCCAACAGCTAACTAGGTAAACTAACTAGAATTTGAATCTTTGTACAAATGGTCCTAGTAAATGAAAGTTAATAGATGGTTGGTCACCTACTTGCCCCTCTTTAATGCTCACCGAAAACTAAAAGCAACCAAGTCTGCTAGCTTACTAGGCTCAATTTAATAAATACCAAACCATATTCCATCATCAATCCTTCAAGTATTATTAATGTGGAAAGAGAAGGTACTCTGCAGTGAATCCGTGATAATATCCTCTCGTCCATTGACCAATTGCAGAAAGCCAGAGAGTCTATTCATTCTTTTTACATTTAGCATGTTCATAGATCAGTAAGGATCAATAACGCTGCTCGTGCATAACCTAACTAAGCCAAAGCCAAATTTATATACTCCCAGTCTACAATTACACCATCCTTAAAACTAGTCCTGAAATGCTAACTGGCAGTACTGAAGAATTTTTCTGATCAAACAAAGCCACCTAAGCACAGATAAGCTTTACACTAATTGGAACAAATTGAAGACAAGTAACTAGGAATGCTGACTTCGGGCTCACATGGTAGCATTTTTAGGTTGTTCCTCAATGACAGACTCTTAGCAATGAGCTTCTGCTAATGAATAGCAAGAAGAACACAAATACGAAAGTAGAGACAATCTTCAATCCACCAAAATCTACATATTAACCACTAACCAGATTCATGAATCTTATTAATTTTTCATATTAATGGGCTTCATTAATCTTAAAGACCCAATAATTTATAGGAAGACATGAAGTTGCATAGTTACTCCAACAGCTCAAGTTTTGAGCGAGTGAACTGACCATTTTCAACAACCATGTCATTCCACCAACAAACAATGAAACTGCAGCAGCCACTTCATGGTTTAAATGGATTGTCTCTACTATCAAACTTGAATGGATTGTCAAGTTCAAGCTAATTTAGGTAATTGATAAAGTATAAAGGTGCCACCAATTTCATTCGTGAGGAGATATGATGACTCTTATCAAAATCTAAGCCATTGCGGTCCTGTTCCAACCACAACAATCGAAAAGACGAGGTGATTGCATAATGCCCTACCCTATGAACGAGAGTTATATCTAATCCAACTGAAACACCTCCAAATGGTGTGGTCACATAATAAATACACAACTATTGTTAAAGTAAAGTCATTTTCAGAAAGTCATCACTGATTATACAAGCAACAGTTATGTGGTTGGGAGGGCCACTGCTCAACTATTATTAGTAAGACGTACTAATTAATTGCATTTGAGCTTATTTCGTCTGCATACTTGTTGTATACATGATTTTTAACATACAGCAAAAGTGTACGAAGATTTACACTTTTTGGGGGGAAAATATGATTAAAAAAAAAAAGCCAATTTAAAACAGTAGTAGAAATCTCAAAGAAGCTGAGGCTGAAAGTTCCTTAAACCAATTCCACTGGGTCCTCACCATAAGAAAAATTCAATCAACAGGTAGAGTGAGGAAAAGACGAGAGAGGGAAAAGGAGGAAATTGGCCTGTGAAGGATGCGAATTTCTCCGTTTCTTTTCTCGTTTGGCCATATGTTAGGAAGGAGATTGAAAAGCAAGAGAAAGTGTAAGAAAATAAAATCGAAAAATAGAAAAACAATCACTAACCAAATGTTTTCCCCCAAAGCATAGCTTACTTCAAAATAAAACGTTTCAACAACTTCCACCAAATAAAATTCGCCTTCGAATGGAAAATATATGAATCGAAAGAGTCAACAACAGCAACTTCTAATGGGAAATGCACTTATTCACGGGAATGCCACAGAAGCATACCACCCACCTATAACAATGAACCAACCGAACCGATCTCACAACTAAATTGACCTATTTAGGATGTATTCTTTTGCACGTCAAAATTGATATAATTAATGCTGTAGCTAGCACTCGTTCAACTTTTTTTTTTTTAATTTGATAAACGACGAAATAACAAAAGCTATCACAAACAAATTATGACCACAATTTTACATCTGCTATTAATAATAGATGTCAACCTTTCACGTCTACAAAATCCAAACAAATAAGAGCATTTGAAACACAATCAACCCTTCATGTGCAATGAATGAAGAAACGTAAGAGAACCACTAACCCCGAAACCATCCTAGTTTCGTACCAGAAGGTTGTGGATACTCTAGGAAAACTCAAACAAAAAAAAAACTTCGGACATTTTGAATTTAATTGGTCTTACAACCATTTGCCAGTGAAATGCTATCTCTATTTCAATCAATATGAAAAATAACTGAATAAATAGATAAATTATGCTAAAAAAAATATATAAAATACGGAACAAAAACACCACATACCTGCAAAACCAAGAGCGGATAAGTAGATATCCCGCCGGAGTAATCTACAGAGGGAATAAGCTTTTTGAGCTCCAAAGTGGGAGCGAAATCGCCAAAGTCATCGATGACGGAGCTCGTCTCCGCGACAACAAATAAGACACCCTTAGCATTGCAATCAATCTCAATACGACCATCCTCGTCTCTTCTCAACCGCCCAGCCATCGGGTAAAACGGCACGAGTGCCTTACTCAACCCTACCTTCACCACATTTGGATCGAAGAAAGTTGGTGCGCCGGTCGGTCTGTAGAAGTAAACGCTCGGTGTATGGAATCTCGGAACCACAAGGTCAACGTTGGCGTTCCAAAGCCCCCGTCGCGGTGTTTCCTCCGACGGCTTCACCAGCGTGGACTCCTTCACAGTAATTATCATCCTTTTGTGGAAAGTCATGTAGTTGGTGTGCTAACTTGCGCCGCTATGCGGGGTCCTATTCGGAGCTTGACCACTGTTTGTGACTGAAAGCAAAACGAATTAGTTGAAGAAAAATTTTCCACCCGTACATAAAAAAAATCAAACAGTAAACTCTCTCTCTCTCTCTCTCTATAATATATATATATATATATATATATATATATATATATATATATATATGTTCATTGTTATACAAAGAATTTCTTAGATTAATGATTTTACGAAAAACAGATAAAACGAATACACAAATACGGCCTTATTAATGAAAGAAAAGAATGCCTAACGAACTGAAAACTGAAAAGATTACCTGTGAATAGAAGTGGAGAAGGAGATGATGCAAAACTTGAAAATGGAGTTGGTTTGAGAGACAACTTATAGTGAGAAAGAGGGTAAGGGATGCAATGTGCGTATCTGTTGTGTCACCCACCTAACCCGCCTACTCAAATTGACCATTCATCCAATGCCACGTGGATACACACAACCACAACAACCATTTATATTTGGAAATTTTATAGACGAGGTAACACACGAAGTCAGAAATCGATGATCTGTCCTCTTGTAGTATTTTAGAAAGGAAAATTAATAAATTATACATAGTTCCGTATCCGTCATGTTTCTACCGCTACTTTTTCTTTTCACGTTCACCGAGATAAATCATTAAGCCCCTGATTTTAAATAAAGCTCCTTCAACCAAAATGAATATTTTGACCAGAAATTATTCGATTTCAGCCTGTATGTGATATCATCAAAGCTTGAAGCTTCGGTCCTTAAAACAGCTATGGATTTAGTGTTCATCGTGGCTACTTCTGGCGCACTGGCTTATAAAGATCTTAAATTAACGACGAAAACGGACTCTCCGTAAAATTTTGAGCAAGTAAGAATGAAAGTTGCTCCATTCTATCGAACCTCAATTTTCCGGCCACCATGCTCGGTGACTGGCGACACCGGTGATTTCTAAATCTGTCGAACCTTTTTCGGATGAACTTTTGTTGGCTTGACTTAGTCAGTGGCTTACAGGTTATCGGCTTATAACTTACTCTACAAAGACGTTAAAAAAATGACGTTTAACGGTAGAAACACGACGGGAGGGAAAACCGTGTATAACTGTTCATCTTATAAATTAAATTACTACACATGCAGAGAACTTGGATTTCATATGTTATGCTTGCCCTGCTTCTGTATCGTGTAGATATGCACACCATCTCTTATAACCGGAACTAATCTGAGTGATTTGATTTTTGATTCAATCCGATTTAATTCGATGTATTTTGAAAATATAATGAATAAAATTGGATAAGTCATTTTTATGATTGAAGGATTAAATTGGATTAGGTAAACCAAAAATTTCAATTCAATCCATAAATAATATTAAATATATAATTATAAATTATTTGAACTAATTTAATTTGATTTGTATTTTGATTTTGATTATAAATATTAAATTATTTCTATTTAGTAGACTTTACTTTTAAATTTTTACCTTTTCATAATAAAAATTTGTTTTAAATTATTTAAATATATCATATTTAAAACTTACTATATAATCATGTTACTAAATATTTTTTATTTAAAAATTTAATCTTTTCATATTGTTGTTTATTATTTTTTTTTTTTGAGAAACTTGTTTTGAAATGTTGTTGAAATATATTGTGATTTATAAAAATTAATCATACAATTATGTTCTAAATATATCTAATTTTGTTGGTTATTTTTCTTAGTTAATTGTATTTTATTTAAAATTATTCTATTATTTATTTAATTCATTTTAAATTTGTACTCTACTCAACATTTTATATCATGAGTTTACATATTTAATGAGTTAAATTTGGCCAAAAAAAAAAATTATTGAGCTACACATATAAATTGAATACTTTAAATTGATAATTTTCATGGAATACGATTCAATTGTGGTTTTATGGTTATTGTCGTCACTTGTTGAAAATTAATAAAATGATGTCAAACTAATTTAATGCCAAGATGAAATTTAATTAATTTCAAATTCATTAAATTTTCATTAATAATCTAAATAATTATATTAATTTAAATAATTTTTAATATATATTAAAATTATTTAATATGAATATAATATTTTTTATTAAAAGTTCATGATACATTTAATTAGTTTTTAATTGTATGAATCAACCGTATAATTGATAATAATTTATGATAATTGTTAAATTCTAAATTCAATCATAGTTGATAATTCTTTTAACACCCTAATTCTAATTTTTCGCCATCTAATTTTTTTAAAATAAAATAATATAGATTTATCTAAAAATGTTAGACCGTAAATGTATAAAAACATAAATTACAATATAATATAATAAATACAGTTAGCATTTAATTTATTAAATGAAATTGGCACAGTTGGCATTATTATTAGATGTTGGCTTGTGATAATAAAAGTTACAAGAAGTAGCTACGTGTTTCCCAACCGTTTTATGAGCCGCACCACTTACAATTGACGCATCATGTTTTATCGGGCCAGGGTCAGCCACATAACATTAAATAAATTTTTCTAAAGCCTAATCCCAGAGGTGAATATTTGGTTTCATTTGATTTGTATTTTTTCAAAATTAAAATATTTTAAAAAGAAAACAGAGTCAAATTGAAATAACTGACTAACAAAATATATATATATATATATTATTGTTATTTTAGGATTGAGGCTATTTTAAAATTTCAAAAATTTCACTAAGGTTGGTACATGTAATGTCATTATTCTTCCTCATTTCCACTTATAGAAATAAAATTTAATAAACTCCAAAAAACCAAATTCTCAACCCTATTTCAGGACTAACAATTATGAAAAACATTTTTGAGGCATGGCATTATTGCTATTAACTTTCCTGTCTGTTAGGCACCAAATAGATTGGTTTCAGTTAATCTTTAATTTTTTTTTTTAAGAAGTTTTGAGGAAGAATCATGAAAACAACTCAAAGAAAAATTAGATGAAATGTTAATTCTTCCTGAATTTGAGGATCAAGTAGTTTGAAAATTCAGCAAAAGAAGTATATTTTCTTTGAAAAATCTATATTACTTATTAAAAGAAAAGGAATTTGGAGTTACTGCAGTTCAATTTAATTTTAAACATTTTTTGTCATCTTTAATACCTCCTAAAGTTGCTTGCTTTGTTTAGAAATCTTATTTAAATAAAATTCCTATTAGATTAAACCTGTTTAGGCGAAAGATTATTCATAAAATGGATGAATGTGCTTTCCTTTTTGTGAGATTGATGTTGAAAATGTAGATCATGAATGTTTTTTTCTTTTTGGGTTGGCATTGGAGTGAAATTATCTAAGTTAAAGACTTTCATGAAATTTAGAATGTGATTTTTTATATAACTTTATGGACGATTTGGTTGACTCGTAATAGGTTGATTTTTTCAAATGAGAGACAATCACTATATCATATTGTCGACATGATAAAATTTAGATCTTTTGAATCGATCAAAGCAAAGTATCCCTCTTTATCTCTCATTTTTAGTGATTAGTGCTTGTTCCTTTTATTAGCTTGTAACAACAGATTGAACTTTAGTAGGTCTGCTTGTAGAATTGGGCATAGTACTTGGGAAAATCCCACAATATGATTGGTTAAATTCAATATAGATGGTGCAGCAAGAGGTAAGTCGGTTCCTACAGGCATAGGGAGAGTGTTGCGAAACTCTCAAGTGATGGTACTTTACATCTTTTTTAAGTCTGTTGGCATTTTAGATTCTAATGAAGCAGAATTGTTAGCCATTTTTAATGCAGTTCAAATTTTTTGAAAATCAGATCACAAGCTACAAAATTTGGTAATTGAATCAGATTCAAGAAGTGCGTTGTGTTAGATTCTTCAAAAGTAGAAACGTCCCTAGAAGTGGTGAAAAGATTTTAATAAGTTTGATTTGATTATTGCTCAGATGAGTCATATTGAGTTCAGGCATATTAGTAGAAATGACAATAATTTTACAGACTGCTTAGCAAACAAAGGTGTTGAGGCTGAAGTCCATTTTTTGGCTTGGACATAACAAGAGGTGTGATATTTGCATTTGTTTTTTTTTTGTAATTTATCATCTCTTATCTCAAGAGGAGATTCATTATGTCTAATTTATACTGTATGTATGGAGTTTTTGATAATCAAATTTTTTTTCACTTATCAAACTTATGTTTAGGCTTGGGTGTATGAAAAACCTGCTGGTTCAGATTTAGTTTTTTTAGATTTGATAAGTTTTTAGTGATTTTATAATAATAAAATAAAAAATTATTTACCGATAAAAAAAATTAATCTTCATTTTTATTTTAATATCTATGTTTTAATTTATGGCATCATATCCTTATTAAGAGATAAAGAGAAAGCCAAAAAGGTGAATTAACACTGTGTTTGGGAGTATGTAGGAAAGAAAAGCTAAATTTTTTTATGGTTTAAATATGACGAAGAAAATTTGAAGGAAATGAAATAATTAATTTTTATCGGCTCCATACAATTAAAATATCACTATTCACAATGAAATTTCAAGAATGCCCTCCAATTGTAGCAAATGATTTTTTTAATTAAAAAAAAATAAAAAAAGGAGGGAAAAATGAACACTCCCTTGTTTTATTTTTTGTCTTATTTTATTTCCCTATGGTTTTCAAACAAAATTGTAAAATTCGGTAATATGCAATGCCCAAGTCCAACCGCTTACGAAGTGTTGCCCTGTCGCCCATATTACACCGACTATCACCAAATGGGCCCACCAAAAGTAGATAAGGTTTGGTGGAGTACAACTGGGACCCACCACTACCTCGTAATCATAGAATAGAAATAGAATAACCGCGAATCCGTCGGTCCTACAACGTGGCTGGTGAGAGATGCAATAGTGCCCTGAAATTAAAAAAAAAAAAAAAAAAAAAAAGACTTAGGTTACCCAATATTTCAGCAAAATATATAAATTAACCCTTGAAGTAATATGTACTCATCCAGCATTTATTTATTTATTTATTTTTCTTATTCTACACATTAAAATTACGATTCACTTTTACAAAAGAAAAAGTAAAATTCTATATGTCACTCATAATTGGATTTTTTTTTCTTCTATTTCACGCCTCAAATTTTATTTTCTGTGCCGCTCTCAATAATATATATTAAAGAATGGAGTAAGATTCCAAAATCGAGAATTTGATAAAAAATTTTAGAAATTTAGAGGATCAAATTAGAAAAAAAATTACAAAATAAAATTTAGAAAAAGAAAATTCCAATTGCAGTCCTTTAAAAATGTAATTTTAAAAAATATATTATATATCTTTAAATTTTACTTCCATTATACTGTTATATTTTTTTCGTACAATTTCCTCACTTCTCAGCTTAAGTGAGAAGAGAGATGAAATTTATAAACCTAAAATAACATGTTGATGACATCTATACTGATTAAACCTCTGTTTTATTGATGAAAGTCGGATAATGGGAAAAAGGAAAAATCAGAGCCGATGAGAACAAGAAGAAAAAGCAACAGGACATGGGTGTGCAAAGGAGTTGATGAGTTCTTTGTGACCTTGAAAGCGAAGCCAATTTCACTGCGAGAAAGGCCTATGTCTTTTTCGAAAGGAAGAGATTGATCAGGATTGGAGCAGGAGATGGAGAAATAGGAGCTGAAGTAGCCACATTAAACTGAATCCTGATATGTGAAAGAAGTAGATTCACAGAAAATTCAAAGAAAGGATGATTTTTTTTTTTTTTTTTTTAAACAGCAGCAACATTTTGAAAATTGAAAACCAATTGACATAATGCCGAAATCGATAAGTCGGCAAACTTCTCTTAAGGAAGACAAGAAAGAAAGATGCAGCTTTCGGTTGGGTCAGAATCGGGAAAGCAAAACAAAGATATTGATGAACCAGAGATCGACGATTGCAAGCTTCACATTCAACCTTTGGGTGGAATTTCTTTTCTTTTCTTTTTTTTCTTCTTCACATTCAACCTTCTGGTTGCTCTTGGGTAGTTTCCAAATGCCATGTACTCAGGAACAATCCATGTTTTTTATAAGAAAATTTATTTTTTACGAAAAGGAGAGAAGCACTTTTCTAGTCATGAACCGATCCAAGAATAGATTCTTGCTCCAATATTAGGTTATACATTAGCAATAATGTGGATATTGGAGGAGGTCAGGTGAAAAGATTTCTACATTGCATTTTGCATGATAATTATTCAATATTACCAGATCTGGATATTTCATGGCTAAATTTTTTACGCACGTAATATATTTATGATCAACAACTATTTCATCTTTAGATTATTATTGTTTGCTAAGTCCCAAGCTATTTGTTCTTCTTAACATGGCTGTCATTGAGGAGGGACACTGTTTGTTGGTCGATATTGAGAGGTGACCGAGAAAATGGCTTGCGCTAGCCAACAAGAATAACAAAAACATCTAATTCTAATGAAGGGTATTTTTGTCATTTCCTTAAACATTTAACAGAAAAATACTAAATAAGGATGAAATGATAGAATGGTTAGAGAGACGTAAAATTTAAGGATATACAATGTATTTTTTAAAATATAATAATACGATAATTAATTTCAATATTTTGTAAGAATAAAATTATAATTTGTCTTTTAAAATTTTTTTTAAAGTTTGGATGGGCTGAATTCACTTATATAT
This sequence comes from Jatropha podagrica, assembly GCA_947857235.1. Classification (NCBI taxonomy): domain Eukaryota; kingdom Viridiplantae; phylum Streptophyta; class Magnoliopsida; order Malpighiales; family Euphorbiaceae; genus Jatropha; species Jatropha podagrica. The sequence goes on from CANUEP010270696.1 coordinate 79,334, forward strand.
TTAATTTAAGAATGTCGAAATGGGTTTGATATATGAACACAATTTACCTAATATGCAAAATAAATATATTAAATTAAAGTTAAACAGGTTCATGTCATAAACGAATCGCTCATTTATAATATAAATATAAATATATCATGGTGCCGATTGACACGTAAATTAATCAAATGATTTATTTATTTAAAAAAAAATAAATTTTAATATTAAATATACACTGCAACTAAAATTTATTTAAATTTTACGGTTCTATTAATGGGTTACATGTTTCCTTATTGTCAAACATAATATTAGTATTTGCATGTTTCATTGATGGGTTGGCCAAGTTTTTTTGTTAATTACATTTATGGAAAGTTGTTCCATTTGCATTTTATTGAAGAGGTTGAGCTATGTAATCAGATGGAACACGAAGAATCAGTTTACGGCTATGATCAAAATTAGGAAAGAAGAAGATTTATCCACGTAATGAGAGAATTTGTGAAAAGTAACGGTGCCGTTTTGGGGTTTAGCTAAACGTAGATATTATTGGCAAAACTATTTCAAAACTTATTTTCGACTAAATATTTTAGTAATTTAATAATTTAAAATATATTAAATGTACTCTAAAATTAATTTTTCTACCAAAAAAAAAAAAATTTGTTGTAACAGAATTAATCAATTGATAAAAACTGTAAATAATTTTATGTTGAATAGGCTGCAGTATTATCTCCTTCTACAAAAGTCTACAATAAACTCAATATTTGAAACTATAAAAATCATAAGAAATAACATTTTAAAATATAATTATTTGAATAAAGAAGGCAGTTAATTTTAAAATAAATATAAGAAATAAATAAAATTAAATAAATAACTTGCCTACCTCCAGCACGCGTGTCCGTTCGCTGGTTAAAGAGTCGAAACGGAACTGTTAGCGCTTCCATTTTTATCACTTAGTCGTTGGTTTCTAGGAAAGGTATTATCCATTATATATATACACAAATAATAATATTACTCTGCTCTGACTTTCTACTCTCTCCATCACAACTGCGTTTGCGATCGTACGGACTGACGTTGAAACTGACTAGTGAGTACAGTTACATCGCAAAACCTGTAGTCATTTCTATTTTCTTCATCCATTATCAATCGCCAGTACTTTCTTGTCAAATTATTTTGTATTGTGATCAAATTCTTAGATGTCCATTGATTAGTTGTTTGTGTTTTCTATATTCTGTTTGGTTTGCTAGAAAACGTGCAGAAATCTATAGAAATTGAAAGCCTTCTGGTTATATTTCTGCTTCATACTACTGGAATTTGCGGGTTTTCGATGTTATTTCGTTTGAGGCTTACTTTTCACTTTGTGCTGTTTCCTCCTAAATCGTCGTCAAATGAAGTGTTGAAGAATTTTTGTAAGGCGTTTTATCTAAATTTCTTTTTGTGATGCATTCCTTGATATAGACTTAGGTTCGATCATTAATGGACATGACATCACTTTGAATATTTGTCAGATGATCTATATCGCTCTGGTTTTGGATTTGGTATTAATTGATGGAATATTGTGCTTGCTGTGTGCATTTTCACTTCTTTACTTAGAAATTTTTCTTGTGAGTAAATATGATTGTTTGTTAATTATTGAATTCTCTGTGCATGAAAAAGAAATATGGAAATATCAACTTGAAAATTTCTTTTTATTGACGCATTTTCTCTTGAATATAGAAACATAAATATGTAAAATAGTCAAATATGAGTGGTACACTCTCAAACTTTCCTCATATATGTATTTAAGTATGCATATATATCTGTCTGTGCATGCCTGTAAAATTTGGGCATGGAATTGGCGAGAACCGTTGATAGGCCACCTTTATTTTCTATATTCTTTTATTTGTTTATGTAAACTCGTTTGCATACATATAACTGAACCTGATGGTTTATGCGTGGTTGTTGGTTTCTTCTCAACAGGAGATGGGGGTATATCTCAGCACCCCGAAAACTGAAAAGGCCTCGGAAGATGGTGAGAATGATAGACTTCGATATGGGGTGTCTTCCATGCAAGGGTGGCGTGCAACCATGGAAGATGCTGTCAGTATTCTCTGTAATCTTGTTGTTTAAATTAACACTTGTTTGTATGTAATCTTTGCATAATGCAGTGATTAGATGCCTAAGTTTTAAGATTGTCCTTCATTTGGGCATACTTATGCGCATTGTTATAATAGTTATGGGCATATTCATCTTGTTTTCCTTTCTTTTTTCTTGTGGTGTTTGTCCCTAAGGTTTAAACTCATAGGTAAGATTGCATTAAATAATTTTCCAGCTCTTCTTATATGGTGAAAATGGCAATTAAAAATAAGAATGGAATCTCAAAGTGATGTAAATGTTTGGAAGTTTTCACAATTATCCATAATTCTTTTTAGTGTTTTGAAAATGAGTCATGATAAGTTACACATGGAGTTTTCAGCAGGTTTATACTGGGGTAGTGGGGTTAAAGTGGAAAGAAATTTTTATGAAGTTTGATATATAGGACCATCATGCTTTAAAAGTTTTGAACTGTTGATGTTGTCTGCAAGAAGCAGGGATTTGTGTATAACAAGCTGCTAGAAAAATTATTTAAATAACACATAAAAGCACTTTGCGTGGTATTGGCAACAGTGCTACAAATTCCGAACATTGTTCCTGTACTGCTTTTCTGACTGAGCTTTCTTCCTTTTCATATCGTTTCATACAATGCTAGTTTTATTTTGTGGCTGATCAAATATATTTTTTGAAACAATTGTATTGGCTTGTAATTGACATGATCACTTCTGTTTGTAAATGGGACTTTGTTCATAATGGTTCATCACCAAATTGAATGAATTAAAATATGAGGATTAGATTTCATTATTTGGTTATAACTTTATTTGGATGGAAAGCATCAGGTTATCTGAGAGTTGCTATGGGTAGCTAAAACATTGCTGGAATGCATTTTTTAGTATATCTTGTTGATTTTTGTGGATTTCAATGGAAACAACTATAATATGTTTCTTGCCTCTTCTGTGAGGGCCTGGAAAGATGCATGACACTACTGATTTTTGGGCCGAATTCTATGGATGAACTTCATCACTAAATTTCAGCTTGTTCTTTAACCTTCAATTTCTTTAGCAAAAGCACTCAACTTTGATTTTCTTCAACAATGTTGTCATTGAACCAAATTCATAATGTCCTAGCTACGAAGTAACGTACTTCTAATGATAATGATAATGGTTAGGTAATATTTCATTATGGAAAGTGATATTTCTAATGATAATGGTTTAACTTTAGGACAATAAATTTAAAACTGATGCATTCTTATAAAGAATCTATATGCTGCAAAGGACAGAGTAATGCCTCCCATTTAGGTAGCTTACAGTTTCATGATTTTCCATAAATTTTGTTATATTGCATACTGAAAATGAGGTGTTTAACAGCATGCGGCTTACCCAGATTTGGACAGTTCCACATCTTTCTTTGGTGTTTATGATGGCCATGGAGGTCAGCATTTATTTGAATGCTGTTATTTCATTGATATATTTATTTTTCTTTTTATATCTCCTATTTTATTAAAACTATATTTTGAATCGAGTCTTATTTTGATTTCCAGGTTACTTGGTAAGAGTTGAATTGGCCTGTTCTTCTTAACAAAATATTGTTTGTGCATTTTATTTGTGCCAGGCAATTAACTTTGCTGTTTAAAAATAGCAGATTTTGCAAGATCTAAGCCTTCTTTCTTCCTATCCATGTGGAGACTTAACTTTGCACATATTGTATGAATGAGAGTGCAAATGTATGCTTGTATGTCATGTTAGGAATCAATTAACAAGGATTTTGAGCTTAGAGTGTACTTCAAATGGTTTAGCTTTAGGGTTAGTTCATTGATTAATTAAGTTTAAAATGTTTGAATTTGACCCTTAGACTATTAGTTCTAGCTATACAACAGCAACTAGCCTCAATCCCAAAGTAGTTCTGTCTATATGTTTGCTAAATTTTTCATTTGTGCATCCTAGTCTCTCAACTTTCTTTCTTGTTCAACTTAGTACTTCCGTTAGATCAAATTTTATTTGCCTTTTCTTATATTGTGAATTTATGTCTGAGTTTGTTAAGTTTAGCTAGTGTGTCACTATTGGATTTTACAGAACCACCAATGTGTCTACTAACAAGAATTCAACAATATCATTGTTAAACAGAATATGAATTTCGAAGGCTTTGATTGTACATTTGTTTATTCTGAGGATCATATTGCAAACATTGCCACAAGATTGTAAACTAACTTAGAAAATTTCATTAATATCAAATCAAATCTTGAATAGAAGTTAAGAGATGGTTTTCTATAATTGATGACTGCTATGGGAATGTGAACGAGAAGGAAGATATTATACCTTAACAGAAATAGAAGAAGGATGATGGTAGAAGCAATCAATAATCACTTGTGCTCGTGACTCTTTGACCCCATATGAAATTTCCCCCTATTTAGAAATGGATCATTGTTTTAGTTGGTATGGAGTTCAAAATAGTAGTAGTGGTGGTTTAGGCAATAAATTGCCTTTTAACCTTTTATTTGGTTAGCAATGTGTAGTTATGTGTTATCTACATCAAGTTCTATCAATATGCAGGCAAAGCAGTAGCTAAGTTCTGTGCTAAGTATCTTCACCTGCAAGTGCTCAAGCATGAAGCTTATTCAGCTGGAGATTTGGGCACTGCTGCACAGAGAGCTTTTCTCAGGTTATTTCATATTGAAATTGTATTGTCTTAACACATCCTGTGGATGTCTGAATGTAATCGTCAACTTTACAATAGTTCGTTACTTCCAGTTTGTCTTGTTATTATTTTTGAAGTAGGTTGTCTTACAGTTTAAGTAATGTGCAGTTTGATATTGAATAAATGTTGGCAGTGATGCTATAAATCTGTATATTATGTTATATCATTATTATGCAAAACATACTGACCATCATATGATCATAACCGCTGTGCGTCAATCTGTATATTTTGTTCATAAGTGAACTATTAATGCTTCTAATCTTGTTGCTTAAATTTCAAACTTCACTGTAATTTTTGGCGACTTGAACTAAAATTTGCAGAGGGATTTGGTAGATTTAGTTCGTAGTTGTTTCTATGTCTAATATTTTTCGCTTGATTTATGTTTTCTACTAATAATGTTGATGCAGAATGGATGAGATGATGCGTGGACAGAGGGGATGGAGGGAATTAGCCATTTTGGGTGACAAAATAGATAAGGTTTCTGGTATTATAGAAGGACTGATATGGTCACCTAGGGGTGGTGAAGTCAATAATTCTTTTGATGATTGGTCTTCTGAGGAGGTACTGTATATGTATATATAATTTCTTTATTGTTGCTGTTTAGATTGCTATTGTAACTTCTGCATGACAGGAAACAAATGCTTTTGAAGAGCGCAGGACTTCCTGGACTTTCATGTTCAGGAGTTGTTTTCTTCACATTTTTGTATTGTTGCAATAATGTCTGTTCTAATATGTTAAATCTCAAATATAAACTGTAAATTCAGATAATGAAATTGAAATGAACATCTTTATGTTAATTCTTTTTTTGTTTTTATTTCTTGGTGCTGATACGTTAATTGAAAATTTTTTCAGATATTTAGAAGTTATCAGTTATATATTTAGTCATATTCACACCAGGTTGCTCATTGTTTTGTGGTGTTCTTAGTTACTGATTTGTTTGTGGGGGCATTCCTGTGGTCAGGTTCTGACAATGGGACGTGAGAGAAAGAGGATAGGAGGGATGGGTGGGATTTATTTGATGAGGACGGGCTGTCATTGTCATGTACCCTGAGGCCTGATGGGCATTCCAGTCGACCAAATAGGTTCTGATATTGGTTTCCCAATATTTTATAAGCTCAGGGAAGATGTGTGTGAAACAGAATAGTACTCAATGTGCTTTTCAAGTGCCTGGCTTTACTGCTCACGTTTAATTCTTAATTGATGTGTGCTGTATTCAACTGTGAAATTGCTGAATAACTTGAGCAATCCAATAATAAAATAATGCAATTGTTTTTCTGGGCAAAACCAGGGACCTCATTCTGACTTTCAAGGACCAAATTCTGGATGCACAGCATGTGTTGCCATGATTCGAAACAGTCAACTTGTTGTTGCCAATGCTGGTGATTCTCGTTGTGTTATATCCAGGAAGGGTCAGGTAATTTTTCCTGTTAACTTGTTATTTTAGTTTTGTAACTTTTCGAACATAGGAACTGGCAATTTTGGTAATTAGTTAGACACAGTCATCAGTATATTCACTAATGGTATCTGTAAAACTTTGTGACTATTTGCTGCATTTGAATTAAACACACTCATACACCAGTATCTATCTTTATAGGTCCAATGCGGGAAAAAAATTGGCATGTTCTGAATTTTGTCCAATTTCAAAATTTTAGTTGCAATCATGTGTCCTACTAGTCCAAATTGGTTGGATTATGGCATAGGGGAGGCCTGCGTCTCCCCTCTTCCAAGCTAACAAATTCTTTCTATGTTTAACTTTCATTTAAGAATCATGTTAGAATGACCACATGTCCTGCACCTATTATTCAAATAGAGTGCAAATTTTAGTATTTCTTAGACCATTTGATCCAAGAAATTCTACTATCTTAGATGCAGTAGTTTATTTGACAAAGTTTCCTGCGACTCTTAACAAATATCTCATTGTAAGGCATGGTGGATTTTCCAGTTGTGATTTCTGTAGCTCCTTTAACTAGCCCTGTGATATTTGGATGCAACAAAGTGCATTTGCTCATTCGAGGATAAAGTTAACTGAAAACGATTCAAAAGAAAATTGAGTGCTTGTGATCAAGTGTAAAGCAAATAAGTGTTTTACGATTTCATTGTCAAGCTTCTTTTTCCTAGTGATGAAAATATGATATTAGGGATAAAAAATGAAGACCGTGAAAGCCATAGGTTGTCCCGTACCTCTTCTCTCAGTTAGTTGCAAGGAAAGGAACAGCTTCGATTGTTGAAGCAGGTAGGAGACTTCCAATGCCCTCTGACTAAGTGGCACATTAGTCTGCAATGTGGGATATTTTTCTCCTCTGACTTATGCTCGAACACGGGCAACATTTACATTTTCATTCTTGTTTGTACTAACATTTACATTTTCATTCTTGTTTGTACTTTTATGCAGGCCTACAATTTGTCTAAGGATCATAAGCCTGAACTTGAGGTTGAGAAGGACAGGATTCTAAAAGCTGGTGGTTTCATACAAATTGGACGTGTTAATGGAAGTTTGAACTTGGCTAGGGCAATTGGTACGCTAAGTTATTCCATGACAAGGCAAAAATTGCCTGTTTTGTCCCAAATGCTTCTCACATTGGCTATATGTTTTTTCAGGGGATGTGGAGTTCAAGCAGAACAGGTCACTGCCTGCCGAGAAACAAATTGTAACTGCCAATCCAGACATAAACACTGTAGGGCTGCTTCCACAGAATTTGCTTTGTTTTTTATCTTTTTTTTTTCCCCCTTTGTTCTTTTAGATTGTTTTTCACTGTTTTCAGTTAATATTTTATATTTCTGGAGATTGACAGATGCATTGGTGTTTAGTAAAATATTTTGTTTATTTAAGCCATGATTGCTATTCTGTAGTCAATGCTTGTGTGTCTGTTGGCACATTTTCAATCCAAATAATGCGACTAATAATAGACATTTGAGTTTTTACTTCTTTTCTTTTTAATACTACTTGCATAGGTTGAGCTCTGCGACGATGACGAGTTTCTTGTACTTGCTTGTGATGGCATTTGGTAAGCAGCTTTCTGTTCCTAGAAGTATGTACTTCCACCACCATGATGAGAATTGGTCATGCATTATCCATTCTTTTTCATCTTCCTGTCATTCTGGAACATAACTAGATTCTTTGAGGATAATGTCAGAACTTATTAAGTAGGATTTGAAGCTTGAAGATGTCAATTTACAGAAAGTTCATTTAGATTTACAATTTCCTTGTAATCCTTTCCTTGCCAGTTTTATAATGTTTGATATCCTTGCAATAGGGATTGCATGTCCAGTCAACAGCTAGTGGATTATGTGCGTGAGCAGTTATACAAAGTAAGTTTTATATACACTTACTATAAAATTTTATATACATGCAGCAAGAACATAGATAACGACAGTTTCTTTTTGTTATGATGCGTGCAGGAAAGTAGGCTTTCAGCTATTTGCGAGAAAGTTTTTGAGAGGTGTTTGGCACCTACAGCCGGTGGTGAGGGATGTGACAACATGACCATGATCATAGTACAGTTCAAGAAACGAATCAGTTCAGGTACTTCTCTAGAGCAGGGGCCAATCTCCTCTGATCAACCGTCTGAGAATGATTGATGGAGTCCAAAGAGAAGTAACACGTAGCTACTTACACTGTAAGTTGTTAACTTTAATGAGTGCAAGAACCATGGGCGTTAATTTTACAATTTGAGATGTTTTTGTGATTGTAAATGACAGATTTTTTTTCCTCACATTAATTGACGTTTTCTGAGTTATGCACTTTTTTTTTTTTTTTTTTCTTTTACTCGGGCGTCTTTTGACATAATTTATGATTGACTTTCTTGGAATTGCTAGGATGCTATTACTGCATGATGCTCGTATGCAACCTGACAAATCGCAGGTCCATATAACACGAATCATTTTGTGATAGTGATAAGTGATAGGTTTATGTTTACACAGATTCAATAATCAGTAATATCTTCTTGGGCTTGAGCATTGACACTCAAAATAGGATATTTTTTATTGTCTAGATATATATAGAGTATTGGTTTGCAACTTGGGTCGTATTGTGTAGTTAGTGAATCGTGTTCATTATTGAGACTTGTGCCAGCGTCATTCTTCGTATTGTTCATTGTTCGTTTGAGGACTTTTTTTCTTCTTTTTTTTATTTTTTTATATTTAATCTTTGTGAATGAAAGTGTTTCCTCTTTATGTATCTGATGCGATACGAATAGAATTAGGCTTATGCAATGGATCGAAGACGTTTGCTTTGGCCCCACTGACCTAAAATCTTGAACCATCACTGGATAGATTATTAATACAAAGTTAAGATTAGTTCAATATAAGTGGAGTTTAATTTGCGGCTCGTCATTATTAAAATTAGTTATGTATCGGCGCGATACTATAGTTTTTCTAATTTTTTATTTTTCAATTAAAAAATATTTTAATTTATATTTAAGTTGTTTTAATTTAATAATTTTCTTATGTATTTTTTATTAAATAATCAAAGGTAAAGTTATAGGGTTTTTTTTTTTAATTTTCAAATATTCAACTGAAACATTTAGGCCTTAAATATTTGAATGTACAAGTATATAACACACATTAATTTTATTTATGTTTCTAAATATTTTTTACATTTAAAATTTCTAGTCTTTTAACAAATATTAAACTTTTCTAGATCATAATAAAATTTTAAATAAATTCACTATAATACTTTTAATTTAATATATCTAAATATTAAATTTTTGAAGAATTGAAATATTAATCATCAACAATATATAAAATATTTTTAAATATAGTATTTTTTCACATGCCCTGAGTATCATTTGATCGGATAATCTATATAGACAACAGGACCACAAATTTCTAATTCCAACATCGCGTGCTAGCTTCCAGGGCATATCGGATTTGTATCCTGTTAGTGCATGCAGCCCACGCGTAAATCCTTGTAAATCTTCTTATCCATCGGTTATTTCCAGTGCTATAACTGAAAAAAAAAAAAGGAGAGAGACGTTTCTTTTGAACGAAGTAACGGGTCGGTGACATTATCTGGTCCTAAGCGGTTTTGAGTATTCGCTTTTTGTTTTATTTTCCCGAAAACAATTATTTTACTTGTTTTGCGGGCTAATCTGCTGACAATTTTTAGTTCACAATTTTCTGCTACTTTTTTCCACTTATCGCGTTAAAAGTCACCACGTGTCCACTCGACGCGTCAGCCATATTTTGTATGGCCTTGTGAGCATTGTTTATGCTATTTTACTATATCTGACCCTCAATTTATTAAATTTTACTCTTCAAATTTTAAAAGTTATTTCTCGAAACTGAGTCTTCTAATTTTTTCTTTGGAAAATATAATAATTTATTAATAATATTATCAAGGAGTTTATTGATCTTTTAATAAATAAAAAAATTTATATCCTTTTGAATAAAATTAAAATTAAAATATATAATATTAGATTTTTAGAGTTGATATTAATAAAATATATAAATTTTCATTGCAGAAATTAATCATTTAATTGATTTAAACATCAAAATAATTTATTTGGATATTTTATAATTGAATTATTTTTTTAATAATTTGCAACACATGACGAATATAGATGAGTTTCTATATCCGACGCTATGCTTCAATAACATCAATTGAAAAATATACTATACTATTAGACTCATCGATCGAAGATTCAAACATGCAAATGAAAATCAAGTCTCTTACCAAATAAAATCAAATATCATAATTTTCTTTTATACTAAACATTCACAAAGAATGGATAATTCTAAAAAAATGATAAAAAGGGATAGATATGTTATAAAAAAATATATCTAAATTTATTAAAATAAAAAAATATGATACGAAAAAGCAGCAGTCCAAGCTAAAAATAGATTTAAAAAACCCATTTTATTTTTAAACTTTTAGTCAATTAATAGTTGGACTAAAATAATTATCGCACGATAAATAATTAAATACATGTTAGAATTCTGTTTTTTAAGCTCTTGAACTTTTACTATAACATTCTCGACCATAGTTTTTCCGTTTTTTCTTTTTTTTTTTCTTTTTCAAATATCAAAAAATGTCTCAAATCTCAAAACAATATTAATTTTAAAAATTATGGAAATACTCGAAAAAAGTTAAAAAAAAAAGGAAAAAAGAAGATAAGATTAATTTTATAAAAATTGAATCAATTTCTAAATTCAATCCAACAAGTAATTTGTAATCTTTATTAACTCAAAATTTGAATAGAGGGTAATAAAATTTCCAATTTAATAAAAAAAATGAGAAATAAAAAATCCTATCTAATGCTACAATTTTATTTTAATAGAGGGGACATGACTCCTAATACATTATTTATAAATAAAAGTTTAGTGGATCAATTGTCATGGTAAGCCATTATGTAGTTCAAAAATACTTTTGTCTTAGGTGTGGCCAAGTAGATTAGATTAAGTGTCATTTTCATATTATTTTCTATTTTAAATATTTTAATATATGTATTAAAGGGAATTTCCTTATTTGATACAATACTTAAAATTAAATTAAATTTATATGCATTTAATGGTTTGACATTTGAAATGGCAATAACAATAATCTCATTGCCATATTCAACCTTGAAACTAACTAATAAAGATTGAACTTTCTAACATTCAATTACAATTAAATAGAGGCCTCAAATAAAAAAATATATATAATAATTGCATTTGAATCATTTTTTGATTTATATAGACAGTAAGATATAATAATATTTGAAAGGCTCATCTTTGTTTTTGGGGAAAACAAGGATTAAGGATACTTCCTTGCCATAGCTAGCACATTAATAATAATTATAAGTATAAGAAATGAATTAAAAAAGAAATTATAAATAAATCGAATTAGAGCTCGTTTGTAATATTTTAAATTTGACGAGTCTAAGTTTGAATTCGCCTTAATTGAATTATTCTTGTAGAAGGGGGTTAAGAGTGATATAAAATATGAAATGCGTGGGCTGATTGGAAAAAACATAAAATTTATAGCCATAAAAATTAAATTTACAATAAGGGGGAATATTCCGAAAATAAACCCTTTCATGTGTCTTTTTTGCCAGGAAGCACAGAGGGAAAAGAAAAGAGAAAACAGAAGTGGTTGCATTGCCATTCCAGAAGATAAGCACAGGACTCGTCTTCTCTCTCTCATCTGAAATTGCCAGATTTACACGTCATCACCAATTCGCCATCATAAAAAATGGATAAGGACTTTTGCGATGGCTGTATCTGACCTCATAAACCATTTTTCCCTCTATAAATATATTACGCATCTCCTTATTCGAACAGTCACTCTTATCCCATTTTATAATAATTCTCTTCCATTATTGAAACCTTTACCAACCTTTATTTCAAGAATCTCTATTTTATTGGCCCAAACCGGAACCATTTTGCCCTTTATCGCCATTTGTTTTTCTTCCCTTCTCTCTCTTTGTTGCTTTATTTTAGCTCAATTATACTGAAGATCAAATCTTTGCGAGTATTTCTTGGATTTTGTCAAGAAATTGATATTTTGTAAGATTTATAATTTGGATATTTCTGGGTTTGAGAGAAGAAATGGCAAGTGCTGCTGCTGGTATGATTGGAGGAAATGGTTGTGTTGGTTCTTCATCTTCTTGGTTTCAGATCAAGAGCAGGAGAAAGAAGAACAATATGGTTAAAGAAAGAGTTAGATTTTATTGTGTTTCTTCTTCTTCTCCATCTTCTTATCTAATGGATCCTTATAAAACCCTAAAGATCCAACGTGGAGCCTCTGAATCTGAGGTCAAGAAAGCCTTTAGGCAGCTTGCTTTGCAGGTAAACTACTAATTTATCAATAAATTAATCAATTTTTCCCCTTATATTTTCTTTTTTATTGGGTTCATTTAATTTCTTCTGTCGGTTAATTGATAATTTTTTTTTTTTTTTGGTGTTCTTCAGTATCATCCTGATGTATGCAGAGGAAGCAATTGTGGTGTACAGTTTAGTCAGATTAATGAAGCATATGATGTATGTATATGTATTCATCTCCCTCTTCCTGTCTCTGCTCAGCTTTTGTGCCTGCAATTTTTCATTTTGGTTGTGATTTCTGGATTGATTCTTGGTTTTCATCCTTCCTCTGTTTTCAATTTGTATAAAATTAGGAACTATTGTGACCTATTTTTAGCACAACTACTCTGTTTTTTTCTGTGGGTGTTATCATTATTACGGATTACAATAACCCACCTCACTAACAATTTTGTTGCAAAAAGATAAACCCAATAATTTTGACTGGGTCGCACTCTTATCATAATGTTGGAGCTCCGAGCTCGGCAATGGGACGACGAAAGTCTCTTCTGTTCTCAGTTAAAACTTAGTTTGCAAATCCGGAGCAGCTAACGGAGATATTTCAATACTAATTTCTTGCTAAGATTGCAAGTTTAGCATGGATTGAAAGAAATAACTTTTATCTAATAAATATAATTAACCCATTTTGTTCAATGCAGATTGTGATGAGTAGCTTGAGAGGAGAAGCAGTTGAATCAGAAATGTATGAGCCGTACGATGAAGGGAGTGACGAGCCAATGAGAGGAATGAACGATCCAGATTGGGACATGTGGGAAGAATGGATGGGATGGGAAGGAGCTGGGATTCGTGATTACTCATCCCATATTAATCCTTATATTTGAGATAAAAAAATAAAAATAATTTATCGTAAATAATGTAAATTAAATATTGTGTTAAACCCACCCACACTCCAACATAAATATTATTTATATTTCAACCTTTCAATTTTTAATTAAAAAAAAAAAAAAGGAAAGGTTGTGTTTCTCTGTCAATGGATGTGGGTTTAAAGAGGTTATTCTGTGTACATAAAGTTATGATTTGTGGATTTTTGAATTTTTAATTTGAATTTTGAGCAGAATAATAAGATATATTTTCATTTGAAAGTGAGAAATTTAAAAAATTTTGAACAGTGAAAAAGATAAAATCTTTCTACGGATAAAAATTTGAATAATTGAGTAAAGCCGTCGCCGTGAAACTTTCTACGGATATGCAGGAAGTGGTGCTCCTAAGTGTGTTTGGGGGCTCGAGAGAATGGATTCCTCGTCAAGTCAATTTGGGGATTGTGGACACACTTACGCGAATTCGGGTAACGGCTGAGAAATCGGAAGGTCTTCTATTAGCAATATCCTTCAATTTGAACTGTAAATCATAAAAATTTTTGGTTCTTTTAGCAACTGTATTTTTCTAATATCGAACTTATATTCCTATCAATACGCAACAATTTAAATTTTATTTGGAAAAATATCATAAATTTTATTTTTCAATTAAAAAATACCAATTTCACATTTTACCGATCCAATCCAATGGAATGCATATGTATGTTTGAAAACAAAAATGACGATGAAAATAAATTAGAGACAAATGTTTTATTTACTGTATCTATTCCATCATTTTTCTAAAAATAAAAACAGTAAATACTTAATAATTTCTTTCAAACTGAATATTTTAAGTCTATTTTTCCAATTATTTTTGGCAACCTTACTAGTAAAAGTTAATCTCTCAGCCACATAAATTGCTGATGTTAGATGTGTTTGTCAGTTTATCCATTAACCAACTTTTCATAAGTTCCCTGTGAAAAATGGTAATTTGGGTCTGATTCTGACTTCGCCAACTTTCCATTATCAATTCGAAACACAGACGTAAAAGTAAATTCAGAAACACATTTTTATTTATCATTTTTCGAATTAATTATAAATAATTTTGATTTGATTCCGAAATAAGATTCTTTCGTTCCCTCTTCTCTTTTGAGCGAATGGGTTGAAAATTTCAATCGATTTACAGCTCAAATTACGTTTCTCTGTCTCTCAAATCGCTCTCAGGTATTTCTCTGATTCTTACAAATCTAGGGTTTTTTCTATTTTCCTTTTTTTTTTTTTCCCCATATCCTGGGTTGATTTATTTCAGATTTTAATTTTAGTTGCAGTTGTTGTTGGTTGGACAGAGAATCGAATTGCTGCTAGTTAGTTTCGCTTGATTTCTCATTGGCATAAGAGGTAAACGACATGGTCTCTTATATTTCTGCGTCTAATGCATCTAAATATAATGCTGCGAAATCGGTAATCAATTTTTTTTAATGGATTGAGAATATTTTCCCCCAAAAATTTGCCCCATTTTTAGTGCTGCTCTACTGTCGTAATGCTGAGGTTAGATAGACAGTATATGTTCACTATGGCGTGCAAATTGTTAGAATGTGTTTCCCTCTACATGATAGCTTTAAAAGATGAATCCTTTTTGTATATAGAGAGAAAACTAAGACAATTTTGTCATGGGTGTGTGCTTTACTCTTATCTATATGATATATACCAGCACTTTGGAGTTTGTTATTGATGGCGGACCTTAAAGAGCGCTTGCTCCCACCAAAACCTGCATCTGCTGTAAATCTCAGAGATGGTCCTTACAGAGCATCTGCTTCTGGAAGACAGCCTTTTCAAGGTGTGGATGTTTTGGGTTTGAAGAAGCGTGGCCAGGGGCTCCGGTCTTGGATTCGTGTTGATTCAACTGGAAATTCCCAGGTTATTGAGGTTGACAAGTTCACTATGATGCGTCGTTGTGATCTTCCTGCTCGTGATCTAAGACTGCTAGACCCTCTATTTGTTTACCCATCGACAATTCTTGGTAGAGAGAAGGCTATTGTTGTAAATTTGGAGCAGATTCGGTGTATTATTACAGCTGATGAGGTTTTGCTCCTAAATTCCCTTGATAGCTATGTTTTGCAGTATGTGGTGGAGCTACAAAGGCGGTTGACAACACCTGCTGTTGGTGAGGTTTGGCAGTCAGAAGGTGCTGACTTGAGTAGAAGGAGAACTAGGAATTTTGACAATGTGTTTGGGAATCCATCCCCTGATTATTTGCCGTTTGAGTTTAAGGCACTTGAAGTTGCTTTGGAAGCTGCCTGTACTTTCCTTGATACTCAGGTGTGTACAAGTGAAAAATTAAATCTATAACATTCTTTCTTTGAATGGTTCAATCCTTCTGAAACATGTATATTTGTACTATCATTTTGGTATGTATGTACTAGCCTGGTGCACTATTCAACCATAATTTAATGGATTTGGGGTGGATGCATATAATATCTTAACACTGGTGGGTTACATCTTCATTGATGCTTGGGGTTTTTAAACAGATGTGATTTTTATCTTGTTGTTCTTGGACTATTTAGCCTTTTGCCTGAGATCCAACCTTCTTCCGGCAAACCACTGTTCATCTTCTCATTTATCTGGTGCCTTTGCTGCTCAATATTGAATGCTAATATGCATTTAGACATTTAGAAACCTAGGGATCACATGTTTGTTTAGAGTTTCCACTGTCGAACAGCACGCGTAAAAATGAACCACTTTAGATCTGTAGCTACCAACTATTTAGGACTTCATGTGGATTTGATTGCATTGTGATTCATATTGTTGATGGATAACATCCTGATTCTTTGGTAAAGAAGGAAAATAATCAACAATAACTTCAATGAACTTACATTTTTCTTATGATGGTGATATTGATTCAACTTAACATTGTCTTGGTCTCTTGTGCATGAGGCCAGTTTTATGAGTTTTGTTTAGCTTAGGTCCTTAGTAATCTGTTGAACACTTCTGAAGCTTGTCTTGGAAGTAATTGAAAATTTCATTATTAATATTGGCTGATAAATAATCGTCCATTGCATCGTTGTTTATTTGAGACAAATATATTTCTGTAGTGTATTTTGCACAAATTTTGTTTTTGTAATTGTCGAATGATCAATTATGGCAAGCTCTGAGCTATATTAGGCTATATTAGTTTGTTCTCTCATATTTTCTAGTAAAAATTCCACAATAAGACGATACTCGCTAAAACTTGGAAATATTTCAAAGGCAGCAGAGCTAGAAATTGAAGCATACCCATTACTAGATGAACTGACATCAAAAATCAGTACATTAAACTTAGAACGTGTGCGCCGATTGAAAAGCAGACTTGTTGCCTTGACCAGGAGAGTTCAGAAGGTATTGTATTTTACATTTTTAGCCTTCACCTGCAAGTGACTCATAGTTCCCTATCCTTATGCAACCCTGAACTTGTATTATCTAGGTTAGGGATGAGATAGAGCAGCTCATGGATGATGACGGGGATATGGCTGAAATGTATCTTACTGAAAAGAAGAGCCGGATGGAGTCATCATTCTATGGTGAGCAGTCCTTGATGGGATTTAGATCAAATGATGGTGGATTATCTATTTCTGCTCCAGTTTCTCCTGTTTCCTCACCCCCTGAATCTCGGAGGCTTGAGAAAAGCTTGAGCATTGCAAGGAGCCGACATGAGAGCATGAAGAGTTCAGAAAGTACTACAGAGAGTATAGAGCAGTTAGAGATGTTGTTGGAAGCATACTTTGTTGTTATTGATAGCACCTTAAACAAGTTGACATCGGTAAAAGCGGCACTTTTTATACTTCATTTTGATTCACAGTTTCATGTATGCCGTGGAAACAATTATTTCTCTCTTATTTACTTGATTTCAGTTGAAGGAGTACATTGATGACACGGAGGATTTCATCAACATTCAGCTGGTATGTGTCTCTTTCACTCTCCCTTTCTACTTAATATGCTGTAATTTTATCTTAGTAATGTAGGAAGTGCCATTATGAGACTCGTGTGAGGAAAAATTGTGAAGTCTCTTCTAACTATTAAGTAGTATGTATAATTGGCGGCAATGATGTGTAGAAATGAGTCAGTAGCTATTGATTGTTGCACATTATATAGCAATGGCAAAATCACATAAAGTCCAGAGTTCTGTGGGTATTTTTAGGACTGTACCAGTTTTGCAAAATATTCATAAATACTCTCCCTTTTTCAAAGGCACTGTTAATTAGTTTCATATGATTGACCCAGAGGGCGGTAGAACATAAATGTATTGCATTGTATTCTCTTTGCTTCTTTCAAATTGTGTTAATACAGAACCATTTATTTTGATGCTATTTTGAGAATTTTTGAATATTTTGATTGCAGGATAATGTCCGAAACCAACTTATCCAATTTGAGCTTCTACTCACAACTGCAACATTTGTCGTTGCCATCTTTGGAGTGGTAGCAGGTATCTTTGGCATGAATTTTCCTATATCATTGTTTGATGATGCAGAAGCATTTAAGTGGGTCCTCGTCGTTACTGGAGTGACTGGAATTGCCATATTTTTTGCATTTGTATGGTTCTTCAAGTATCGAAGACTTATGCCGCTGTAGATAATAGGATAATGGTAGGAGATTGAAGTAGAGGTAAAATTATACTTCTTCTTTGATTGCTACTATTAATTACTTTTGTACTCTGTATATGAAATGAAAGGTATGTAATGGAATGACAGCTCTACATCAGGGGCAATTCTTTAAATTTATTTCGTATTTCAGTTCCTTTTTACTTAGATCCTCAAGTGGAGAAGGGAATGAGTTAGGAAGGCAGGCTTTGCTTGGAAGGAGAGAAAAAAATGAATGAAGGTATTGCATTCATTATTGTTCAATTTGGAGAGATTTTAAATTGAGCCTCAGAAGAAAATAGTGCATATTTTCCTTCTTTTGACATTTTCGTCACCCCTTCACTTGATATTTTTCTTCACATATCCTCCTTTCCAAACGTGGTATAAGGTATAATTAATTGAACATCTATGCCTGTTTTGAACATGACTACAGCGACAATTTGCAGACTCAAAGGATTAATTCCATCATTTTACTAACACTTACAAAGATACTCAACTAGAAACGTTACTAATAGAGGGAGATAACCTGCAAAGGCAAGTAATGAGAGAATTTTCTCTTATTTTTTAAATTGAAACACTTGAACCTTTTCGCTAAGCTGCTTATACCACCCTTTCACTTGTGTTCTGGATGCTTCTTTGTCTCTCCCGTATATCCCACGATTGAAGGTAGAAGGAAGACCATTGGATGAGTCATTCAGTGATCTTAAGAGCTTGTCTCATATTGCATTTTATTAAACGAAGAATTAAAGCTTCTCCTTCCTGTCTTTTGAACCGAAAGGCAAAGAGATCAACGGAAATGGAAAAACTTGCTCAGATCATCTTTCTCACCAGAAAATTAAAAAAGAAAAATCAAGATATATATAGATTTTGAATATAGATAGACACAAGCAAAATCATTATCTGGTTGAGAGAACACTGACATAACTAAATAATTCAACAAACATATCTTGAGTTTTATTTCATTTAATTATGTTGCCAAATTGTCAAAAGAAAAATTTTTCACAGTACGGCTTCTATTTGGACTTCTAAGTCTTCCAACATTTCAAGTTTTTACTCGATATTCATCCGCATAATGTAACTCAATGACACAAGAAACAAAAACACCCGCAATGGGCTTGCAAACAATTTTCAGTAAACCAAAGATAAAGGAAAGTGTGCACAATAACCAAGATCCTTTGTACCTAACTATCAAAATGCTCGCTGGAAACTAATCACTTCAAGTAAAGTTTATGAAGCTCCTCGAGCAGAACCAGAAGAAAGTCTTTCACTCCGTGCTTTATCGGCTTTTTCCAAATAATCTTGATGAGAACGATGTTTTGTTCCTATAAGGGGAGGAACATTGTTAGATAGAATTTGCTTAATTGCGAACACACACCCCAACCAAACAATAGTGGGAAAATGGTAAATGACTTGTAGACATTAAACAAAAGTATCAAATAGTTTGATTCCCACAGAATAAAAATTTCCAGTCAGGCCAATTTAATCTTGACCAGATAAACACTATCACAATATTAATCTTAAAGGATTTCCCTAGCAAAGTTGGTCAAATTCACATAAAGGGATCCATAACACTACACACAAACTATATTCTGTATATAAAAACCATGAAGGAGACTCATTGCAAGTTCAATTTTTATCTTCCACCGCTTCAACAAACAGATTAATAGGACTGCCAGTTCAACATCACTTTTGTGCAGGGCACATGGAAAACTAATTGCAGGTATGCTGAGTAACATTTAAAATATCTATAACTGTTATGACATCAAATATCATTTAACCCCATAATCTGGGAAAATAAAAGCAATAAGGATTATGCAATGCAATTACATTCTTTTTCCAAGTACACGAACTGAATTATCTAACGAAAATGGTGAAAAGAAATGCATAGAAAGAAGCCCATTAGTGCTGAAAACTCGAAATTCAAAATATTTAGATGAATATATTATCATGGGTTCAACACAGTGGATAATGATGCAACAGAATTTACCACAAAATGCAAAAGAAACTTAATTGTAAAATGTGTGTTAAGAAATAAAACTTTCATTATAATCTCAGCATAGTCACTAATAACCTCATCATATGAACAACATTTTGCTTAAATTCAGGATATTTGGACTGCAAACTTAGACATTCAGGATTGAACCATCTCATTTCAAGTGAGTGATTATGAAATAAGTAAAATATATATACTTTATAACCTAGATTACTATCGTGTTCGGCTATAGCAAGAACCCCTGAATCTAGAGAAACTTGGTGTTCCAATCCAGTTCCAACAATGCATTTTTCAGATTGAGAAAGTGGAACTGCCTGACATTGGAGAAGCAATTTGTATGGAACTTGTGACACGTCTATTTATGTCAAAGGTCCTGGATATGTAACTGCCCAAGACATCATCTTACTGCATTTTGTGGAAATTATTGATAATACACAGCATATCGCTAGCCTAACGGAATCAATTGATTTGTGTATTGGATTACAAATCGAGACCACAAATGCAGTTAAGCCTCCCAATCCAAGAGCCATCTCCCCTATCCTTTTTCTTCTGTGATCCCATTTTTTTCATTGGGTCCAGGAAGATTGGAAAAAATTTCCTATCATTTGTATTCCTTTTACTTTCGAAATATGAACAAGGGTGCCCTAAAGTTCCTCCACCGAATTGTAGTCACCACAGCCACTGAAAAAGTGTCGCTGCTTAACAATGGTCCCCTCCAGTAAAACAATGTAAAACTGGACAATTTACATTGTCATCCAATGCATCTTCCCTTCTGATTAAGAAAGGAGCCACACTACATCACCTCTGATTATATAGAAATGCTATAGCAGAGCTATTCAATTTCTTCTACTTAATCCATGTACAATTTCAACACATGGTGCAAATAAAAGGTATCAACTGATGCAGTGCTCTCATCCTACATAATTCATATATCAGTAACTTACCAAAGCAAACATTCCAACCACGACAACATTCCAATAAAATATAAGAGCTTGATAAAATGACATTATTTATGGGTAACAGTTGGCTTTAGATCAAGCAGCAAAAGGGATATTAGTTAACTTTTCAACTTCTTTCTCTACATCAATGCTCACTTGCATTTGTGCGCCGATACATTCAACTGTCCCTAATATCTTAAGCACAATAACATAGTGTTCTATACTCTATCACTCTATCTCATGATCCAGCAAGTGAAAAATCAGTAATTTCCCTTATAATTCACCAACCCAAGCAAATTCAATGAACAATTTTCCAGTTCAAGAGTTTATATCGATTCCACATCCTCTTCTGTGTTTCTCCTCTCTAAATGAAAACCTTAGTTAATTGCATAAAGAAAACCGAATTAAAGTTCAAATCTATGGTCTACTTAAACATGGTTCATCCTCATTTCTCCACAAGAATAAAAAAACATACCGAAGATTCACTTCAGTAAAAATAAAATAAGCAACAGAGCTACTTAAAATCCATACATATATAAAAAAAGATTGCAAGAGAGAAAAGAACCTCGATTCATGAGGTACCAGGGGACGCCAAAAACCACACTAATAACGGCGATTCCAGCCATTACATGCTTCTTGTCTCCACTATATAAGGCATGTTCCAATTTTGACCTGAATCCTCCACCACTGCTGCCATTGCTTTTTGCTTCGCTTCCCATTTTTCCCTCCTACCGTTATGGTATTTCCCTTAGTTTCTCGCCCTCCTCACTAGGTCGCGTTCGCCGTTCGGCCTCCACTGTATTATTTTGTCAAATTTGGGCTCACTAAAGCCAATCGAAATAAATTGAAGGCCCAAGCCCAAAAGCAGGCGAAGAGAAAGAAAACGCGAGAGGCATATTTGATTGGCTTGATCATTGCTAAAACGACAGGAGAAGTGGATCTTTGCTTTTAGCAACAAACGAATCTGAATTTCTGTTTCCTCAGTTGTGTTCTGTTTTTTCTTTTAAAATTCTGGATTTGTTTGTGATTGTTCAGAGATGGCAACCACAGCTTGTTTTATCATAGTAAGCAGGAATGACATCCCTATATATGAAGCTGAAGTTGGATCTGCCGCTAAAGTATGATCCTCTTTCCATATCGTTTATTGTTTGATTGACAATATAATTCTAATTGATAAGCTATGTTTGGAGTAAAATGGTGCATTTCATGTTTTGTAGTGATTTTTTCCTTCTAATTCTGATTGCTAATGGAGATTGAATAGGCTGATTTATGGATGAAGTGAAAAAGTTTTCTGCTTTAGCTATTTGATTGGCGATTTTTGTAGATAGTGAGGTCTGTATTTGCTGCTCTTGGACCTTCTATGCATTTCTATTTACAAAACCTAGAAATGTAGGAAATAAGGCTTATTGGGAGATTTCATTTAGTTTGGTCTTGTTATTTTTTTTTTTTTTGGAAATAACTGGAGTTCTGCATTTGAATTAACTTTTGCATCAACAATTAAATGTTATTGGTTCATACATCAGTGATCTAATTCTAGATAGTTTACCACTGGATGAGTAACTGTCTTGCCAATAAAATGCAGGTAGTAAGTGCGAGGAGAAAAATGCTAGTTTGGCATTTTTGTAGTCAAATTTGTCATTTGTGTGATAGCAGGTGTATTTTTGCTTGTATATTTTTCTTCCTATATTTGCTATGGCTGTTGTCTTCGTGTTTTGAGTTGTTACCTGTGGGCTTCTCTTTAGACCGTATTTATTATGGCCGTTGTCTTCCAATTCATTTTTTTAATTTTTGAATCATACTTTGACGGCCTTCGATAACAAGCTGGTTTGATTAATAACAGTCATTTCTTGCCTCATTGATTGATGACAGAGAGAAGATGCTGCTCAGCCGCATCAGTTTATATTACATGCAGCTTTGGATATCGTTCAGGACAAGGCTTGGACCACTAGTGCCATGTAAATTTTGTTGCCTCAAATTAGTCTCTTTACATGTGTGCATGAGTGTGTGCTTTTCCCTCTTTTCTTTTCCTGATTATTGTAATTATCCTAACAATTTTGTTTATCACATCTTTGTTGCAGGTTCTTAAAAGCAATTGACAAGTTTAATGACCTGGTGGTATCGGTTTATGTTACAGCTGGTCATATCCTTTCCCTTGTGGTTTTCCTAATAAAGCAAATATGAGATGATTTTAATTTCTTTTTGGCTGAACAACAATGTAACTTATCATGCCCTAGGAAAACAATCTGTTCTAGCCTATAAAATTTTCTCATAAATATGATGTAAAATGCATCTTTTTTAACATGCACCTGTCTTTCAAGGCAAGTAAAGTTGATCATTAGTCAACACTGTTGTGAGGAAAGTTGAGTTTGCTGCAAATACTTGGTGAAATATGCCAAATTTTTGGATCATGAGTATTAATTGATTGCCTGTATCCCTAGCCATGATATATTGTTAACCAGCCATGATATATTGTTAACCAGCCATGACATTGTGCATGGGCATCTTTTGTCAATAATGGCATGTTGCATGAGGAAGATAGTAATTTTATGTATTCTCAGATTCTGATTGTAGATTCTTGCGGTCTCTTCTACCCAGTGGTATTCTTTTGCAATTTTCTGTTTTTTGTTTGGTGTCCTGGGGTGAAACCATAAAGAATATGCAGTACTGTATACTGAGGTGAATATGTTTGTGTCTACTTTATTTTATTTTTCTGAAGTTAGTGTTTTCATCTTACCATGATTGCATATCTTCATCTTACAATAAAGTAGTCACTAGGAGAAATTTTTATACGTCAACTATAGACATATTCAATGAAATAACACCACATCAGCAACTTGTTTTTTTCCTATCCCGTATCATTAACTCCTAAACCAATGCAGCTATGTTTCCTATCCCTAACCACACAGGAAATGTGAAGTAATTAAAGAAAAATTAACTAGAAAAAAATAAGAAGTTGATGTGATTTTATTTCGTTAGATGGATCTATAGCTGACGTAGTAGACTGAATCTACTTAAAAAATTTTCCACAGACATCACAATGGAGTAAGGTGATTTCTCATGTTGTCATTGTTAACTTATTTTTAGCTGTTTAAGTTCATGATATTTTTCTTATGGTTTTTATGTTGGCATAAATAGCCTCCTATTCGATATTTTCTTTGACTTCCCACACATACACGGTTTATGCTACTTCACAATCCTCACAATGATGATGGAATCAAGAGCTTTTTTCAGGAGGTTCATGAGCTTTTTATAAAAGTAAGTTGCTTCCTCTTCTTTCTCCCCTTTCCCCTGCCCAAAAAATGAAAAATCTATTTGAAATTTTTACATGTGATTTGTTTTCTAATTCCTTTCCATGTTCCTAGCCTTTCAGTATAATTTTGATAACAAGCAATAAGCTGTCATACTAAAAATGGCATGGAGACAGTTATTTCATGTTCTTATTTTGATCCTTTATTTCCCTTTTGGATGATTCCTATCGTTTGTGTTTTAAAAGGAAGAAGCATGATTAGCAAATCTGGTCTCCAGTCCTTGCGCCTATACATTTTCTTAGTTATTTTGCCATTGGATTTGTATAATCGGCAACTAGGAAATGCCATTATCTAATATTTCTCAATCTCTTGAATAAATTATAAATCTAAGTTGTCCAAGCTTCATAGCCAACTGTATAGCTCATTGAATTTTGAGAATCAGCTTTGAATAAGATATTTCCATAACTTCTTGTTCTTGATAATGCTTGCCCCTGTCTGCTACCTTGATGCTTGTAATTGGTGAAACATTTTGAAAAAGTTACACTGTTGTTTTCAATTTTAGCTACATTTTTAATGCCAGTCATCCTTTCTTTCATTTCCGCACTTGTAAGAACTTCATTTGGGTTCCCCTGTTTCTCAGTTTTAGGACTTTGACACAAGCACAATGAAAATTCCATCTGAAGATTCGTTTTCGCCTTTTTGATTTTTTTTCTCTAATAGAATGAAAGCAGCAATTATAGACTTCCAGCATAGTCCGAACCTAACTATAACCTTCCTGCAAAACGTGCTTGTATCTGCAAGGTTTTTGTCAATCACTTCAAATTTAATATTGAAATTCTTGGCCCATATGTTCCTTTTGCATACATTAACAATTTGATTGAATAATATTGTTCTCCTGATATTTGTTGAGGTTGATTATTGACTGACATGGCATCATGAATTATGGAATTCTGCAGATTCTTCTTAATCCCCTCTACTTGCCTGGTTCCCGCATTACATCATCACATTTTGACACTAAAGTTCGTGCGCTTGCGAGAAAGTATCTCTAGATACTATTTCTACTGCTGGATACAATCACTTGCATATGGATATGAATTTAAACTAGGCTTCAAAGTTCAACTCCAGTTTTTGATGATTTGAAAATCTTTTTGACTCATTTGCAAGGCACTCTATGAGCATTAGATATTGATGATGATGAACACATATTTTATAATGTATATCAGTCATCCTATACATGAGAATGATAAATTAGAATTAAGCTGGATTTTGTTTATTATTGACTGCTACGCCATGCCATGCTATCACTAATCACGACAATAACGTGATTCTCTGCAATAACGTTTAATATTCTCTGCAATATTGTCTTCGTCTCAAAAAAATAATTCATTTTTCCTTTTTGATTTGTTTCAAAATCTAGTCCATTTTACTTTTTTTGGATTATAGTTAATTTTTAAATTATTTATTATATTTTTATTAAATTTTATTTTATTCTCAATAATCCTTATTAATTCTTACTCGTTAATTTTTCTAGATTATAAAAAAAAATTAAAGAAAAATTGACTAAATTATCTTTTATCTTACCAAAAGTAATTACTTATAAAAATATTTACTCCTTAAGAGTAATGTAAATAAAGTTAATATTGAAAAAACACTATTTATTATTTTTTAAAATATTAAAAATGACTTATATTTTGAAATAAAAATAATCACTCTTATATTTTAAGACTGAGAAAATAGTTAGAATTTAAGTTATGGATGAGTTAGAGATTAAACATAACCTTTTTTGAGATAATAATTCTCTCTAAATAATTTTTTAATAAATAATCAAAAAGCTATTAAAAATTTGAAATTAAGAACATTTGTAAAATAAATAAAAAGAAATTCTGAAAAGGGGGAAAAGCCGCTTTGTGAAGTTTTTTTTTTTTTTTTTTTTGCTTCAGGATATATATACAGAGTTGCTGTCTTCAATTCAGGCAAGTGTTTTCAGTTGTCAGCGTATTTGATAAGCGACTAGCGATCATGAAGAGGAAAGCAGTTTATGATTGTGAAGAAGGAGCGTTGTGGCGGCGAGGCCCATTGTTAGGGAGAGGAGGATTCGGCCGTGTGTATTTGGCGGAATTAAAGAAATCCAAATCAAGAACCAGTCTTTATCCACAGTTAATGGCGGTCAAATGTGCAGAGTTTTCTATTTCAAGTTCACTCCAGAAGGAAAAACAGGTTTTCGATGATCTTTGCGATTCTCCTTACGTTCTGAAGTGTTATGGGGAAGAAACTACTACTGCCTCTAGTGGAGAGATGATTTATAATCTCTTATTGGAATATGCTTCTGGAGGAACCCTATCTTCTCTTATAAAGAGATCAGACGGTGTTCGATTGGCTGAATCTATAGTGCAGAGATACACTAAGTGTATTCTCAAAGGAATTGATTATATTCATAGAAATGGTTATGTGCATTGTGACTTGAAGCCTGATAATGTGTTGCTTGTTTCTTCTGAAAGCGGTGACTTTGTGCCTAAAATAGGGGATTTTGGGTTGTCTAGAAATTGTCAAAGGAACAAGAGGAGGAAATTTGATTATGGTATTGGAGGAACTGCCCTGTATATGGCACCAGAGACCCTGACTGATAATATTCAGGAGGCTTCTTCTGATATTTGGGCTCTTGGTTGTATAGTTCTTGAGATGTTTACTGGAAAGAAAGTTTGGGATTCAAAAGGTGATATGGGAACTGATGAAATTATTCAGAAAATTGCTGATAGGTATGAATCGCCTAAAATTCCTAATGAGATTTCAAATGCTGGGAAGGATTTCTTGAAAGCTTGTTTGGTTAAGAATCCTAAGTTTCGATTCACTGCTGAGATGCTATTGAATCATCCTTTTGTATCAGAATTTGATGAAACAATAAGCAGTCAATTTGGGGAAGTTTTGAATGAAAGGGGTTCTAGCTTGTCTAATAATCCTGATAATGAAGTTTGTAATTTGACTTCTTATGAAGAATCGAGTACTTTTACATCTGAAGAGAGCTCTTCTACCTCTTCTTCTTCATTGTCATCAGATGATGAGGAAGAGTGTGATAGCCAGGAGTTTTGCGGTGCTCCAGTCTCTGCTGTGATTGATGAAGATGTTTATTTCCACAAGGTGAAGCAGTAACCTACAATCTCTACCACCCCACAGGCATTCATTTTTGTCAAGTCCTTGGTGCTGTCAATGGCACTGGCAAGATTTTCTATCTGGGAGTTGAGCAATTGATCAAAGATCCAATTTTCTGGCAACAGTAGTGAGAATATAGATTCTTCTGTAAAATGAGACAACTAGACAAATGTTGTAAAAGACATCACCAACCTAGTGCCTGCCAGGTGAGTACACATTATGTAGTAAGTTTTTAGATTGGTGAAAGTGCTAACTCTGTTACATGCTGAAGTGGTCTTCTCTTCTGTTGTTTACTCATGACTGCTGAAGTTTGTTCTAGTTGGTAGAAGAACATTTTTTATGCTTGAAGTAATTGGAGCCTGCTAAACTAGCTGCCTATGTTTTAGTTTCACAGGTCTTTATAACCAATACTTACAACATACAGATTTGTAATTGACA
Source organism: Jatropha podagrica (assembly GCA_947857235.1). Taxonomy (NCBI): domain Eukaryota; kingdom Viridiplantae; phylum Streptophyta; class Magnoliopsida; order Malpighiales; family Euphorbiaceae; genus Jatropha; species Jatropha podagrica. The sequence goes on from CANUEP010270696.1 coordinate 107,042, forward strand.
TAGTTAATGCAATAAATATAACTCATTGATACCTTGACCATTTCTGTTGGAATTTGGTGCCAATTATGCAGCTTAGTGTTCCATTTATTGCTACTTTTATTTCAGTATTCATCTGCAATTTTTCTGTTGCCATTTATTCTCCTCTTAATTATTTGCATATTGTTATCTTGTAATCACTTGATCACTTTCTGATTTCAAATTACATGTCCAAAACGAAGCCAATACTTACATCAAAGGTTCTTAAAGAATAGAGGACAGACTTCTTATTATTAGAGCAAATATTATCATTAAGTTGTTCATTCTCAACAGAAAGAGGTTTAATTGCCAAACAATATGGGAATAACATATACTTCAATGGATACTTGTCACCATATGTAAAACTATATAATTAAGTTGATAGATTAAACTTTATCTCATTTAATAAAAATTATGAAAGAAAAGCTCAAATAAGAAACAATGGCTCAAGACTAAATCATGTTAGAACTTCAAGTTCTTGGAAAATCTGAATCTAGTTTATTTGGCTCCCATATTTTATCTAACTTCTCACTTCCTTTCTCTACAGAAATTAAGTTCTTGAGCCTAACTAATTAACCTTTTAATGTAAAATTGTCCTACTTATTACTTTACTCTCCAGCATTTTTTTTTTTTTAAATTTCGAGTGAGGAAAATACTCATTTACTCGCTCATTTTTATTGATAGGCTTTTGATATATACAAGACGAGCTTGTCTTTCTTAGAAAGTGCCAAGTTGAATTGCTAAAATAAAGAACTTGTTTTTCCTAGAGCAAAAAGCTAAATGAAGTGGTACCAAGAAGGGTTAGACCAGCCAAAAGCTTAGTCATCTTCCATGGGACTATTCTTGCAATCTTTTGGTAGTGTTATGTAGAATTACAATAGTTAGGTTATGCCATGTTAGATTCTAATAATTTTAAAATACTTTAAAAATTTGTAATCATTGTATATTAATTATTTTTTTCTAATTTCCCATTGATTGAAATTAATTTATAAATAAATATTAAAAAATCAATAATGTAGTAAGAAATAATGATTAGCATTTTAGCATGAACTGGCCATTTCAAAATCATAAATTTTTATTTGACTATATAAAGAAATAGCTTTAAATGAATCTTTTATTTTGTAACACTATTATCATTTTTTTTAAATATCATATTTACAATTTATAAAATATCTAACGATTGATAAATTAAATTTGAGCATTGCAAATTTTAAAATTATTTATCTATAAATAAATTATATAAATATTAAAAAATATTTTAATAAAAAGGTGAGACATAAAAATTTAAATTAGATATTAAAAAACAAATATTTTTTTGAATTATTGCACAAGCATGTAGCTAGTTGAAACCATATTTCTAAAGAAATACTTTTCTAAAATGTGTTTCCCAATAAGTGGCTCAGTTTGAACCAAATGAGACCTTTGTTGACTGTTTTTTTCTTTTTTTAGGATACCCTTGTTTACTGTTGTATCAAAGGCAAAAGAAAATTACAAAAACGACAGGCTGGTGTAGGGAAAGATTGTTACGTGAGATCTCTTCGAACGACACCATACTAAATGACAAACGTTTGCAAAAACTATCACGTGTGCTTCTTAGCAAGAAAGTCAGTGCACGACATGACGTTTTAACGGGTCAAAATAAAAAAAAAAGTTGCGTCCTGTTTTTTTCTGGGGAGCTGGATAAGTATGCGCACAGTTTCAAATTTTCGACCCAAAGAACTGCTTCTCATCTTTGCAAGGTTCTCATGTTGCTCATTACCACTGCAAGAAGGCTACAAAGGTCTTATCCCATACATGTTCTTCCACTTTTCCTATCAATCGCTTCCCCTTCTTCTCCCTCTCGTCTATCTTTGAAATCGTTTTTCTTTGCGGCATTTCATCGAGCAGTTTCAATACCCTATACAAACTCTCTCCGTTTCTCTACTTCACAATATTTCCCCACCCAGAAGTTCAAAGAGCCATTTGATCTTATTCAGCAAAGAATTCATGTCAATGAAGCTCTCGAACCTTCCCTTCTTGATTCACTCAAACAGGCTGCCCATTTTCCTACAGAAGCAGAGGCTGTGGCATTCGTTGATGAATCAGGCATTACAGCCAATCAAAATTTGGTTTATTCGTTGATTTGGAACCTAAGAGAAGAGTGGAGACAGGCGTATTTGGCTTACAAATGGGGGCAAAAATGGGCATATGTTGATGAAAAATGTTGTGAGTTGATGGTATGGGTTTTGGGTAGTCATAAAAAATTCAATATTGCTTGGATTTTGATACGAGATTTGCATCGGTCTTTGATGAACCCTAGGCAGGCTATGCTTGTTATGATTGATAGGTAAAGTTCCGTTCTTTGTTTTTTTCTAAGTTTGATTTAATACGATGCATTTTTATTTTTGTCAATGAACGCAGAATTAATTATGCAATGTACATGTTAAAATTTTTATTCGTATTTCCCCTTTACAAAAACTCATGCTTTCTAGTTTTCTATATAGATGCTAGATGAGACGAAACATGACTTTGTATTTCTTTGGGGAACAATAGAATAAAAAAAGTGTTAACTTTCGTATCACTTTGCAAATTCTGGAGGAGAATTATTAGAACTTTAATAAAAGTTACTAACTTCTTGCTTGAGACTGTATAAGTAGCATCATTTCACCCTTTTTCTGGGGTTTTTGCTAGATATGCGGCAGCAAATTGCCCAGGCAAAGCTATTCAGGCATTCGATGTTATGGAAAAGTTCAGATTGGCTCCTGATGAAGAAGCATTCTACACTCTCTTGAATGCTCTTTGTAAACATGGAAACATTGAAGAGGCTGAAGAGTTTATGCTCGGTAATAAGAAGCTCTTCCCGTTGGGGACTGAGGGATTTAACATTATTCTTAATGGATGGTGTAATATATGTCTTGATGTGCTTGAGGCAAAGCGAGTTTGGAGGCTAATGTCAAAATGTTGTATTACACCAGATTCAAGTTCTTATACACACATGATATCCTGCTTCTCAAAGGTTGGGAATCTTTTTGACTCACTGAGACTTTATGATGAAATGAAGAAAAGAGGGTTTGTCCCTGGCATTGGGGTATATAATTGTTTGATCTATGTATTGACTGGTGAGAACTGCTTTGAAGCAGCTCTTAATGTCGTAGAGAAAATGAAAGAACATGGATTGCAGCCTGATTGTACTACTTTCAACTCAATTATACATCCCCTATGCGAGAGACAAAGGCTAGTGGAGGCAAGAAACATATTGGCTATGATGGTAGAGGAGAATATCTGCCCTAATATGGAGACCTACCATGCAGTCCTTCAAGGTACTAGTTTTGAAGAAACTCTGGAAATCCTTGACCAAATGATAATATCTGGTTTAGCCCCCACTAAGGAGACTTTTCTCTTAATTCTTGTTAAGTTCTTCAAGCTAGAGCAACCTGATAATGCATTGAAAATTTGGGTAGAAATGAAGCAATATGAAGTGACACCTAATGAGACGCATTATAGAGTTTTAGTGGAAGGGTTAGCTAGATGTGGACTGTTAGCCAAGGCCCAGGAATATTATGCTGACATGAAGTCAAATGGGTTTTCAGATGATCCAAAGCTTCAGAAGATCTTGAAACCACAGAAAGTTCAGAAATGCAAAGGAAAAAAGTGGGTGAGACAAGTTAGGAGAGATCAAGATGTAAGTCATAAGGGAAAGAAGTTGGTTAGAGGAAAAAACCACAAAAGCACAGAAAAAAGTAGTCTAATTTGGATATCTGATTGAAAATACAAATTTGAGCAATCTTCCTGCAGATAGGAATCTCTCATTTTATTAATGTTAAATCAGCGGGTATACTCAGGTTTTGAAAGAATGACTGAAGAGTGCAGGATTAAAGTGCAGAGAGACTTACAGCATCAGCTGGCTTATTCCCAACCATCTGCTTGCTGACCTATTATTGAATATTTCTAAGGTACTTCCACAACAACTTGCCGCTGCCATCACAAATTAATTATAAATAAAAATATGCATCTGACTTTTGGAATATGCTTATGATATTTGCTTTTAGAATATAACTAGAATACCGAAGGTTTTTGCAAATTTCGTTATAAAGTGGTCTTATGTGTCATTTGATTCTAGTGTGTACCTTGGTAAACCTACCAATGTTGTGTCGAATGCATTTAGACTTGTCCTACCATTGTTTTCATTTTAGCTAGACTTAATTGGTATTCAATAGTTTTCTCGCTTCACGCTGTGATGGTGTTGAGTGGTGACCACTGACCAACACCCAATGTTAAATTGTTTTTTAGCTCCTCATATTCCTTCCTTTCTTCCATCCGATTGTTCAGTTAGTAATTGCTACATTCTATTCTTTCGTTCTATTGTTCATTCCTAAGTGCCACATTTGCTTATTCTCAATTTCATAGATGCAAGACAGCATTTGGACTTCGAGGTAATATGGCTTTCTTGCAAGGAATGTGGTGGAAATCAAGCAGGCAGCAGGATTGATCGTGAAATTGCAGTACTAAAAGAAAAAAGAGGGAGGAAAAAAAAGATGATTCATTAATTTGAGGCTATGAGGGTTGGAAAGAATTTCTGCAGTGATAAGATACACAGAAATCTATGGAATTGCCAGGGATTAGAAAGCGAAGAGGGAAAAAACAGAGCATTCCTTCAATAACTTGCAGCATAGAAGAAACAGCATATATGAACATGGCATTAGCATGTTCCTTTTTCCTTGCATTCCTTTCTCCTGAATCTATTCATCCCCTTTATGATTCTTGTGCAAACATGTGGAGTTAATAAGCAAATTATTCCATTCAATAGTAATAGCTACTCTGCATAACATTTTCTGCAGAAGTCATCTGAATTGTTATCCTTGCTTTTATACATTGCATACAAATAGCATAAGCATACTGAATCACTATCAATGAAAAGTTTTCCTCATATGAGTTGGTGTGAAATTTAAAATCTATTTCTTGGCATTGAATTATTGTGGGGCTGTTCATAATTGAGGTCCCCCCTTTTTCCTCATTGGATCAACTGTGATTTTGGGGAAGGGGTGACATTAAAAGGAAATTATTCGGGGGATTATAGACCACAAAATAAAATTATTTGTTCATTCATCTTATTTTGTATGGACTTTCACATCATTGATCATGTGGCAGGGACACTGGTGTAGGCCAGACTCTGTTTCCCACTCCTTACATTTCTTCCCTTCAAGGAGTTCAAGGAGTGCGACATGTATGGTTGAATTCCCTTATTTAATTTTTCGAAAGGATTTAACTTTACGGAAGAAATGACCAAAGGATACCCACCTTAAAAGATTGGCTTTAATATCGTCAAACACATTTGAGAAAGAGGAAAGCAGCAAGAAATTGCAACCTTACTATCATCTTTTTATGGAATGTATTTTATTTTAACAATCAAAATGCATTTTTTTTCTTTCTCAAAACTCCATATTGTTTTATTATTTTCAATTAGAGATTATTGTTCCTTTTTTAATTGGAAATGTCTGAAATTCTTAAGAGGATGATCAAAGTTCAAATTCGATCAATCTCCTAATTTAGTTAAATCAATCTTATATTTTTAAGAAATTCAGAGTACATTGATAATTTCCTTTTACCGGGAAATATAAAAGCAAATTATATTTTGTTTCTAAGATAAAAATGAAACAGACTATTAGAGGCATAGTTAATAATAATAATAATAATAAAAAGAAAATTGGGGATGGAAAATATTCCAAAAGAAATGGTTTTTTTTTTAAAGAAAGAAAGAAATGGAATACACTAGTCCCTGGAGTATTGGATTTCTAAAAGATTACCAAAAGAATTATAATTTTACAAAAAAAAAAAAAGATAAATAGAATTCAAATTCTTAATCATATATTGCAATGAATCCGAACAGGGTAATTAAGTGATAAAGAGCACTTATGGGATTGATTAGTGTGATTTAAATTCAACCATTTTGCCTCACACGGTTAGAACAATTAGTTAGATTTGTGAAAAAGAAAATCATATATGCAATCAATTATTTCTATTAAGACAATTGGTGTCATAAAGTAGATCAACTTGCTATTTTATATTGAAAAAAAAAAAAAAATACTCAATGGCCATGCTAGAGTGGATCTTATTGTCTTTAATTATTTCTGGACCACCACCACTCTTTCAAATATTCTTGGGATTAGATGGCCAATGGTTTATCCTTAGAAAACATTTTCCCTATTCTAACTGTCTGAGTCCAGTCAAGAAAGTTAAAACTTAAAAGTAGAAAAAAGAAGCAAAAACAATACAAAAGAACTTGCTCCCCAGGCACCACCCACCATTACAATGGTGCCCAGCTCATCTCATCTCATCTTCTTGTCCTTCTTCATCCTTATCTCCGCCACTGCAACCATCGCCACTGACCATATTGTTGGTGCTAACAAAGGCTGGAATCCTGGCATCAACTACACTCTTTGGGCCAACAACCAGACCTTCTATGTTGGTGACCTAATATGTAAAATCTCTCTCTTTTTCTCTTTCAATCTTGCATTATGTGCTTAAATCATTAAAACATTAAGGTGTTGCTTCAAAAATTTTATTTTCTTGAAATATTTGAACTTTGGATCTATTTGAGTTAAATATATACACATTCTTATTGCAGCTTTTAGGTATCAAAAGAGCCAGTACAATGTGTTTGAAGTGAACCAGACTGGATATGACAACTGCACGACAGAAGGAGCGGTAGGAAATTGGAGTAAAGGTAAAGATTTTATAACTCTCAATAAGGCCAAGAGGTACTACTTCATCTGTGGTAATGGGCAGTGCTTTAATGGTATGAAGGTTTCTGTTCTTGTTCACCCTTTGCCTTCGCCACCATCTTCTAGTGTTTCTGCTAACAAGACTTCATCAGATTCTGCTGCTCCTGTGGCTCTGCGTAAAGGGTTGGTGGGATTTAGGGCTTTGGTTGTGGCATTTGCTTCTATTTGGTTCGGATCTAGTTGGATCTAGTCCTAACAGTGGTTTAACTTTGTTTGCTGAGTGATCTAATGAGCTTTATCATTCTAGCTCAAGCATCCAATCTTTCACTTCGATTTTTCTTTTTCATAATTTTTGGTTTTATTTATCCCCTTTTGTATTAGATTTAGATATTATTTGGAGTTAATTGTTTGGATTGGCTGAAATGCCTCTCCTTTCCATTCCTTTCCTAATTGGACCTTTCTATTTTTTAGCAACATTTTTTAGTTTATACTCGACTACAATAATAGTATTTAACGCCTGTGGTAATCGAAGAACTTGATAGAAATGGCAAAGATAAATGCAGAGTGTTGCAAAGCCAAACACTGCAGTTGCAACAGCTCCTGGTAGCTCATGTTTGAAATCAAAGTAACTTCTCACAAAATCTTCCACCGGTTCACCTGACTCGAGCTCATGCTTAATGTCACTGAACTGTGATGAAACTAGCCCATATAATGTCTATGCCACTGGACATGTCCATGCATACCATCTCCACCAGATAGGAATTCTCTGTTACAGATAAAGCAGAGGAAGGAAAAAATATATATGGAAGTTAAATGAAGACCTGCAACCAAAAAGAAATTCTTTGTTTATAGATTTTCATTTTTGAAATGTTGAAAATTGTCTTTGTTAATGTTATCTGTGCAAAGGCGCAGGGCAAAGGGGAATGCTATTTCTGCAGCTCTCTCTATAGAAAGCAGTTCTTTCGACAGCAACTACTGGTTGCACAGGTGAAGCATTTTGGAACCCGAGGAAAATAATTTGCAGCATACATTGATCCCATTGCATTCCTTCCCTCAATATAATAATCGGGTCGACCAGGCCTAAGACAGGATTGATTAAAAGGCAATAATGGAATATTATTAATAGTTAAGCGCTTGCGCTTCTCGGTGGACAGGCCACTTGCACCCGGCAATCCAACTAATGCTTGCCCCAGTGGCTCCAATTCCACTAGCTGCATGACTTCCTCAACGAACATCTGCAGGAAAATATGAACAGAGTTATTTATGAGCAGAACTAAGAAATTCCACTCAGACAATTTCTAACTTGTTAGTTTTGAGACTAGAAATTTTCTTTTTAAGAGAAGAAACCTGAAGGGGATTTTCAGTGCAGTTGTCTACCTCTCTGGTTTCATCATTCGCTTCAGGAGACAGGCGAAGCCAAGCTGAGTAGAGCAAAGATTCATAGGCAGTAACATGTGAAGAATGTATGTCTTTTTGCTCACAATATCCTGAAATTCTAGCAAACGTTTCTTGTTTAACCAGAGATTGTTATGTTTCCTTCTATATATCCACCGGTGATTGTTTAACCAGAAATTGTTAATAGCTCCAATCTATCCTCAGGCACACCCTGATCTTTCATTTCCTGCAATACTAGTGCAATTCAAAATTACGTAAAACTCTTATCGTAAGAACAATTCCGAGCTACAGTTAATTTCCCGTTCACGGAACTTATGATCATAGCTGTGACATGTCAACAGAATACTTGATATCACTAAATATGATAGAATGAGGTTCAAATGGAAGAACCATTCCTTTTTTGTTGTGATAGTGATACCCACTTTCACTAGTAATTTCTGTCCCTTACAGACGAGAGGATGTACTGAACCTCTCACTTTCTGGATGTCAGTTCATTTTTTATCAGAAACAAATACTAGATTTAATAGCATTAATTTAACATCATTTTTCTTATCAATCAAATGCTTGAATTAATATATATATATATATTTTTTATTTCAATTAAATGCTAACACACTGCTATTAGCCGTAAGAGCAAGGCAGTCGGCCATGCCATTGGCTGTATGCCTATGACAGTACATGTTACGCCCAGCTCTAAGGGCAGGGCATTGCCTTCAGTCTTGACAGGCCAAAACAATGTGTCTTCTCCAGTGCTGTTAATACTATCAGCAAATATCCATGTGCTGTCTTTCCTCCAGAATAGGTTAGAGGATTTGCACATGATTCGTGAGCCGCCATCATTTGTTGTGAATTTCTCGAACCATGTTGTCGTATCAAGATTGTTGTCGGATCCAAACTGGAGGAATTGTCGTCCGCTGAGAAAACGAGAACTGAGATACGGGCCTTCACCAGGATTTCGCAAGGTGATATATTTAGGTAATACTGTTATGGAGTCAAAATCTATGATCTCGTACAACCTAGGACCAGCAAAGGAACGCTGTAAGCAATTTAGCTTTTGGTGGTCGAATATAGTAGAGACAGTAGCCCGATGCAGAATAGCTCCAGGAGCATTTGCTGACCTGATTATGTAGTTATTAGAACCGCCAGTTGCTCTTATAAAGAACACTGTGCATTTGCTCTTAGATGTGTCTTCCTCTGGTTCGTCAGCTCCACCAATATACCACATTCTTGTTCCTTCCTTCATTACTAAATACTTAGATGTTGTAACAGTTCCTTATGTGATATGGGTCATCTCCACTTTCTGCCTTCTCCAGTTCGAACTTTGTGTATGGAGTCACAATCTCATCTCCATCGGCGCGAAGGAAGCCATGTAAATCCCCATCTTCCTGTACGAAGCGAACATATTTAGCGACAGTTTGCCCTTCAGTTTTATATGTTGTTCTGAGAGCAATGAACGTAGGCAAAGCCAAACCCATCTCTCTCTCTCTCTCTCTCTCTCTCTCTCTCTCTCAAATTATGTTTTCTCTGTGAATTTGTTTGCATGCGGTGGTGGTGCAACGTTATTTTTCTTTTCTGCCATTTATAACCAGTGGGAGCTCACAAATGCTCCGAAAAGTATGAAGGAGACCGCCGTTTTTTACAATTTGAACCTCTTCTTTTTAATCGCTACACTCGTACTCTAAAGTAATTTTTTATGGAAAATTAATTACTTAGTCCTTGAGGTTTGACAAAATTATTTAAATAGTCTCCACATTTGAGACAAATATTTAGCCCATCTTCAAGGTTTGATTTTGTCATTCTAAATAGTTCCTTCCTTCATTTTATAGATTTTTTGCGGTTAACTTTTAATGAAAGGACGAAAATAAAATGAAAGTCACAACTCTCTCTCTTTCGTGGCCCCTCTCTTGTGAAGAAATGAAGAAGAAAAAGGCATCTATGATTAAGAATACAAATTGAAATTGCACTTTATTTAAAGGATAAAAAGGCTGAGAAATCATTTTGAACAAGAGCGACAATCTCATTAGGTCCGTCCTCAATCCAAACATGCTTTGAAGAGTATACAGACAAAACTAACGACACGAATCTGTGAGCTACTTTATTATAGTGTCTAGGGACATGATCAAAAGAAAACATATGAAAATTAAAAGCTAAGACATTAATTCTATTTAACCAGTACCCCATTCATTAAGAGAAAATTTCTTTAAGGTAAATTGTGGAACAAGTGATAGGCAATATGATTCTAGCACAATTTGAAAAAGCAAAAGAGAGAGGGCATGCTCAAGAGCAAAAATAACACTGTCAACTTCAATCTCTAGCACCTCAAACCACATCATTTATAGTAATATTGTCGAAATTAATTTTAATTATAGAACCAATTGAAGGAGACCATTTCTGGATCTAAAGAAAAAAAAAGGTCCAAGGAAGAAGAAAAAAAAAAAGAAGAGAAATAGAGTTGCCAATGGCAACTTTTGTCATTTTAAAAAACTCATCTTATCTCTTTACTACTTTTGAGTTATTTAACGATAAAAAACGTATAAAATCAAATGAAATGACTATTTAAGATGATAGAATCAAACTTTGAGAACATGCTGAATATTCATTGCAAATGTGAGGACTATTTAAATAATTTTATCAAACTTCAATGATCAAATAATTATAAATAATTATTATGTGACATTATTAATATTCTTATAAATTCTCGAGATATTGATTTTACAGTCATTTAATTATAAATTTTCTGTTAATTTATAACTGAAAGCTTAATTTAAAAGAGATTTAAATATTAATAGAAATTAAAAATTACAAAGATTTATGTTGGTTTCTCTCTGTTAAAAAAATGGAAATTCAAATTCGAAAATAGAATCCATTAATTTTCCTCAACAACGAAGACGAATCATAACGGTTCGTTGTTGAAACAAAATCTCATGCTGATTCACCTCAAATCAGAAACCGATCAACCAGCTTTCCATTATCTCTACTGTTATCGTGCAGTTCCGCAGGAGAAGGTTACGAGGAACAGGAAATTAAGGTTTGAAGTACTTAAATCGTATTACCAAAAAAAACATGAACATGAACCTTCTGGACAATCGACAGATGCTACCTTATACTAAACTAAATACAGAATGAGAAGTCTATTCATCGCCTTTGGTAATTTATGAACCTGATAGAAATGGCAAAAATAAAAGCAAAGAGTGTTGCAAACCCAACAACTGCAGCTGCAACTGCTCCTAGCAGCTCATGCTTGAAATCAAAGTAGCTCCTTACAAAATCTTCTACTGTTTCACCTGACTCGAGCTTAACCTTAATGTCGCCGAACTGTGACGAAACTAAACCATATAATGTGTATGCCACTGGACATGCCCATGCATACCATCTCCACCACACAGGAATCCTCTGCAATAGACAGAATAATTAAAGGACAAATATAATATCACAATATCAGTCAAATGGAGAAGTAAAGGAACGTGTAACTAGACGAATTGTGGCTTCGGACTTACAGGTCGAGGAACTATAAATCCTGAAAATAGATTCCACAGAGAATAGAATGCGGTGGAAACTATTGCTGCGACATGTTGGTTTGGTGTTATAGCCACAGACATCATCCCATAGAAGGTGTAGTACAATAATGTGAAGTACATGAAGAATAGGTACCAAAAGAACTTAACAGCAGTCCATTCAAATCCAATCATTGCATACACAATAAGACCATATACCATAGCTTGGAAGAAAATATAGGGAAGTTCAATCAAGACCTGAAGCCAAAAACAAATTTAAAAATAAATAAAAGAAAAAAAAACCCATGTAAAGTTCATAGAATTGGAAAACTTGTTGATTTTACCTGCGCAAAGGCATAGGGAAAAGCGGAATACATTCCAGCAGCTTTCTCTCTATAGAAAACAGTTCTTTCAACGGCAACTACTGGCTGCACAGATGAAGCATTTTGGACTCCAAGAAAGATAATTGCTGCATACATTGATCCCATTGCGTTGAAAAGATCTTGTCTTTTTGTCCTATAATTCAAGATGATATATTAAATTAGAATTTGAACCTTCTTATTCTTTTAGCTGTTTTTCTCACCAGTTCTAACTTACATTTTTGACCCAAGTTTCCAGAACATTGCTCCGAACATCAAAGCTATAACAGTTGTAAAGAGCAATCTCACAGCAGTGTATGATGGATTTCGCCAGTATGACAAGTGTTGCTTCCACAGACAAGCTATACATTGGGTGAAAAATGATTGGGAATACTGTCTAGGAAAATACAGGTCCTTTGAATCAGGAGCAGGCGTGCTTAATTCCACAATAAGTGCTTTGTTTCTCCTGCAAGACATGGACACAGTTATATAACAAGTTGAAGAGATTCATTTCTAAATTGTTATTATCCACTGTCAAAACAATATGTAAAATTACTTATATAATGCTGAATTTTTGTAAACAGCAGCAAAATCTACTCCCAAAACCATTTCTTGAGCTGGACTGCTAACTTCTAACATCCAAGTTGCTGGGTTGTAGCCATGCTTGATGTTAGGGACTCCTTCAATTCCCTGGATAAAAGAAAGTAAACGAATAGGCCAAAGTTAAAATGGGTGGAGAGAGTGAGAGATATATTGTTCTTGTTTCTTGATTACCCATTATTTCATACCTCAAAATACTTTATTAGCTGGGAAGAACGATGGCCCAATGGCCCCACGTATATCTCTTGACCTCCTCGCTTCATTAGAAATAGCTGTTGCCTCAAACCAAATTATGTCAAACACCTATAAGGTGAAGAACTCTACAATAAGGAATTATCCACTGTGATATGCTGACATTTCTCACCTCATCAAAAGCTTCAAATATGTCTATGCTTGGCTGATGGATTGTGCATAAAACTGTTCTTCCAGTGTCCACAGTGTTCCTAACTGTTCTCATAACAATTGCAGCAGCTCTTGCATCTAGCCCTGAAGTCGGCTCATCCATGAATATTATAGAAGGGTTTGCCACTAGCTCAACCGCAATAGTTAAGCGCTTGCGCTGCTCAGTGGATAGGCCACTTACACCAGGCAATCCAACTAATGCTTGCCTCAATTGCTCCAATTCCACAAGTTTCATGACTTCCTCAATGAACATCTGCAACAATTTTCATTACAAAAATATGAAGAGTTATAGATGAGCATAGCCAAGAAATTCCAGTTGTGGAGCTCTATAGTTAGTAGTAGTTCTTTTTTTTTTTTTTTTTTTGAAGAGAAAAGCGTGAAAGGGATTTTGGGTGCAATTGTGTACCTTTCTGGTTTCATTGTTCACTTCAGGAGGCAGGCGAAGCCAAGCTGAGTAGAGCAAAGATTCATAGACAGTAACATGTGGAGAATGTATGTCATTTTGTTCACAATACCCTGAAATTCTAGCGAAAGTTTCTTGTTTCTTTGGATAACCAGATATTGTGATGTTTCCTTCTATATATCCGCCAGTTTTTCTACCAGCCAGCACATCCATCAAAGTGGTTTTACCAGCACCACTAACTCCCATTAAAGCTGTTAAAACACCTGGCCTGAAAGCACCACTGACACCCCTCAATAGCTCCAATCTATCTTCCGTCACGCCCTGATTTTTCATTTCCTGCAAAAATTTAATTAAACAATCATTCAACTTCAATTCTCAGTCTGCTACCAGTTTTACAAGCAGTAATTTACCTAAATTATCCTACCAGTGGCATGTCAACAGAATATCTAATATCTTCGAAGGTGATGGAATGCGGTTCAAATGGAAGAACCATTCCCTTTTTGATCTGATGGTTGGTTTCAAATCTGACCGCTGTCCTTACAGATGAATTGCCTCTCCCACTCTCTGGATGCCAACTAAAATTTTCAATTAGCATCGAAGGAGCAAAGGATAAACTCTGGCACCAAACAATACAAGTTATGAATGAGTTATATTACCTGCGGTGGTATTACCTGTTGTACCTTCTGATTCATTGCTTACAGAATCTTCAGATACAATAGCTTGAGGCTTCTGCAATGCTGCAAATATAATTTACACCATATTAAAAATAATAATAATATGATGTTGCTTCAGAAAACTTAAATTGGAGTAAATAAAGATACTCACGACCCAGGAATGTTAGAGCAAGAGTGAAACAGAAGTTGTACAGTAGTGTGAATCCAACCAATGCCCCTACTCCGATCCAATACCAATGCGCATCTGGGAAGAATCCTCTAGACTTCAAAACTTGAATTCCCAATGCTTCTGTCGAGCCTGGAAGAACCTTTAAAAAAAAAAAAAAAAAAGATAAAAATCAGATATGAGTGGATTACCAAGAAATAAACATAGAAATTATGTTTAAGAGATTTAAGAGATTACTTTGCTCCAACTCTTTCCAAAGAACTCGTTAACTACTATTGCATTCTGACCATACATCAATGGTGATATCCAGTAACCCCATGTCCACCATTTCTTTATGTTATCTATGGGATTAAACAAAGACCAAAAGTTAGTACATTGTAAAGGTCAATTTTCAATTTTCAGGGGAAGGTTAAGAAACTTTGCAATTGTACCTCTTGACAATATAAAACCGCCCAATGCAAAAAGCGTAAGCAAGGCGAACGACCCGAATGTATTTGCTACAATCATGCTCCTTCCTGCTGCAGCAATAAATCGAAACAATGCTGAAGCCATCTGACCGACAAGAACAAGCAGAAGGTACTGCCTAAAGAACCTGGATAATGTACACCATATTCAGTTGCAAGGAAACAAACAAATGGAGGCAACATTTTTTTTTCCCTTTTTCTAAAATTGTATTACCTTCCAACATAGGGATCATATCCGATCACATAATAGGTGAGACAAACCCAAAGAGCAACTTGGATGAGTGTGATAGGTATTTTAGTGATCCATGGGGGAAGAGAAAATGCCCATGGAGGATAGAATAGGAGGTTTCTCTGCTTATAGAACACTGGAAGCTGTGAAATGGTCATTGAAATCTCTGACATGGCAGTAAACATCATAAAAATCACAGAATAGAATAAAGCACCGACATAGATTCCTCCATCAATTACTGAATCTCGGTGCATCTCGGTCCGCAAGAAGAGTGTCATTCCAACCATTGCCATTATTGCAATCTAGTTTAAGTAAAAACTCACGATCAGATATAGAACCTTGACAAAAGAAGTAAGGTCAACAAACAATAGTGTCAAACTGTCAATACTAACTTGGGTAAGCCTGAAGATATAGACAAATGAGTTCCTCTTCATGAGCAAAATCTCTCTCCAGAAGCAAGCTTTAAGAAGCTCCATTTTTCCAACACCATATTTTTTAGTTGTCAAAGCAGCAGGGTGGCTCTTGGCCTTATCAAATGGATTAGAAAGCTCATTTTTAAGTCTTCTTCCCACATGGAATGACTGAAATGCCTCGGCAAATTCCTTAACTGGGACGAAACTGTGTGGCTCACCTCGTCGTGCCCAATATTGTTGCTGATCTTTCTTTGATGTCACCTGCAATGAATTACAAACTCGAGAACATTGAGTATGAGATTTCTATTACATGCAAGAAATAGACACAGATAACTAAAACCACCAATTTTTGTTCTTACTTCTTGTAAGAAGTCTGCCACTCCTTTTCTTTCAGGGCACTTGAAACCCATAAACTCGAAAAATTCAAGTACATGTTCACGAGGACCCTGATACACAATTTCACCATCAGATAGGAGAATAATGTCATCAAAGAGATCATATGTCTCTGGCGCTGGCTGAAGGAGAGAAATGACAGCTGTTCCATTAAGAATTTTAATGTATTGCTTGATTGAGTTGACAATCTGGAAAGTAGTTGAACTATCTAAACCAGTAGAAATCTCATCCATGAACAGAGCTTTTGCTGGTCCAACCAGCATCTCGCCTACAATTTCATATGGTCAATTCAGATGACAAGATAGAAACTGAATGTAGAGACGGTCTAAATGAGGTTCCATACCTGTTGTAACACGCTTCTTTTGTCCTCCAGAGACACCTCTTAACATTTGATTCCCCACCATAATATCTGCACAAACTTCTAGTCCTAAAACCTGAAAATTTAATATGCAATGATAATTTTTAAAGAATAACAGTTTTCAGTATTTTGAGATATTTCGAGTCCATGTACTTCATTAAATTCATGGAGATAATACCTTAAGAATATAATCTGTGATCACATTACTCTCTTGACCTTCTGTTGCAATTGCCTATATCAGAGATAGAAAGTCAAATTAATAATCTAAAACGAATAGAAACACTTAACACCAAAATATGACACATTCATAATTCCTTATATCTTCTCTTACCTTCATGTAGACATCAAGATCAGGATCAGGTTTAATGTTTGATGCTTTTTCTCTTCTTAATAGTTCAGTCAACATCTCTGCAAATCAAGTAATCAACAGAGTTTTAATGATTAGAATATTTTGATAATAACAGATCTCTAGACTACATCGGAAATTTCAGATTATATTAACAGTGAATATTAAACTAACCATATCTGTGTCCGACCCCTTGACATCTAGCAGCAAAGGCTAAGGTTTCCCTCACTGTCATTTCTGCTATATGGGTATCATGTTGACTGATATAAGCAGCTGTTCTTTGGGGTACAAACTCATTCATGCTGTGACCATTGTAAGTCACTGTACCAGAAAACTGCATTGAAATTCACAGATAAGAGAAGAACCTAGGAGTGAAATTAATAAAAGAATAAAATAAAAAAAGAAAAAGAAAAAAGCCAATAAAAAGTTGCATATAATAGAATAGTCACCTTTAATTTAGGATCAAGTTTTCCAGCCAAAGCCAATAAAAGAGTGGTCTTTCCAGAACTTGGAGGACCCAAAAGCAATGTCATTCTGAAGTAAACATATTTAGTGAAAACAATGAGAAATGAGGTTCCAAATTTTGCAGTAATAAATATGGACAAATAATTCAATTGATTGTCACTTTCACCTTGTTGGATTAATGATTCCACTAATGTCCTGAAGGATAGCAAGGCGTTTCTTCTTATTTGGAAGGATATGAAGATAATTCAAGAAACCCTTTCCAAAATTGAACAGAAAAATCAGAAAAGAAAAAAGAATATTATATTATATTTAATGTTAGCTAAGTACTTACCTCTACTATGTCAATAGAGAAATTAAAGAATGTGGGTAATGCTCTACTACCCACATGAGCTTCTGTTTCAATATTTAAATGCTCAAACCGAACTTCAATGGTGGGAAGCTCAATTCCAACCCTGAATTTTAAAAAAAAAAGAACAACTCAGTACTCAACTATCAAGAAACAAAAATCCAACCCAAATAAACAAGAACTTGAAGAATAAAAACAGATTTCCCCTGTTCATAACAATTTGATACCTATCAATGCGTTTCCTGAGCTTTAACAAGAATCTTTCATTATCCTCCTCTGCAATAGTCACCAACCTATTAACCAAAGATTTTCTTTCTTGAAATCCAAGATTCTCTATATCAATTTCGCTTGCACCACCTTTAGATGTAGTCAATAACCCTTTCTTTAAACGATCATAAGTAGGTAACCTTTCAATTGCAGCCCACTTGAGAGCTTCTTCATCGTCTTCTTCTTCTCGAGAACGAAAAGATTTAGAGAAACCATCCATGGCACTGCTTCTCCATATAGAAGAATCACCTCCCCGGAAACTACCACCAGGTAAAAAACTTTCTCCACCTTCCATAAAATAAGTTTCTTTCTTTTATTTTTAGTATCTATTTCCAAATTTTTGATTCAAGAAATAAAATACTAATCCAATATAATGTTTGTTTTAGTGCGTGAACACAATGAAAATGAATGCGAAAGGTGGCTGCTTTATATGGAGGATCAGGACACCATGGTGGAAGCTGTTCATAAGAAAATGACGTCAAACGGGATATTTGAGAGAGAGAAGTGGATGTTTCTGTCGTCTTCTTATTTAGCAGTTAAATAGGAAAACTACCACAGGCCCACAGCCGACTTTCATCCAACAGAGAAGTAATAGGTACTGCAGTTTGGGAAGGACTAGCCTATCCGTCATCATTTATAATTATTTTAACAATTAAATGATGATTAAATATTATTATAATATTTTTTATTTATTATTTTTCAATCCATTGAAGGCCAAATGCGTCAAAATTACAGCTGCGGTTTATACAAGTATAGTCCATCCACCGTCTTTTAATTCACCAAATTGATAAAAATAACTGTGATTAATAGCATTTAAACCCAGAGATATTTACTCTTTATATAGATAAAAAGACCAATCAGACCACCATCTAATTGACGTAATATTTTTTACTTATATAACATATTAAAATATAATATGTAGCAATATAAAATATACATATTCTCAAAATTGGACTAATCATTAAACAGGTGAAGACTGAGACTTACTGAATTGGAGAGTTTAATATGGTTCAATTAAATTTCTATGTATAATATTTTTAAATATATTTTTAATAAAATTAAAATATACTGTATAATTTTCAAATGCAAAATAATTTTTTACAAAAAGATAAAAAAAATTGTATATAATGCATTCTTTAACTTATATTAGCTCAACATACATAAATATATGTACAATTTAATAAAAAAATTTAATTAATTACAATAATAAACAAAGTAAAAACTGAACTTAATTTAGAAAATAAAATAACAATACAAATTACAAACAAATGTTCTATGCTGGTTCAATATATGGTGTCCGTAGAATTCAAACAAGGTATTATAGGAAACTGAGTTATTATTATTATTATTAAATAAAATAAAATAATAATATTATAGTAACATATAGATAGTTATAATGGAATAAATAAAGAAATAAAATTTGCCTATATCTTTTTTTACCTTAAAAGGATCGTTGCGCATTTATTTATAGTAAGAAAATCACTTAATTAAGGAAATGAGTAATAATTAAAGAAAAAAGAAAGGAACAAGCCAATAATCCATTAGTGCAAATTCGTCAAAATTAAAGAACATGGAAAGTCCCGAAAAGAGAAATATCAAATTTGAGATATAAGTTAGAATTTTGGTCTCCGATTGGAGTCCAACCATCCGCGGTGGGTGTCAGTGCCGGCACAAGGTGAGGCGTCTCGACGAACCGCTTCAGGCAAAGGTGGTCCGGTCACCTTTCAAAGATAGATGAATCCACACACTCCATCTTTCTATCTCCTTCGATTTTCTTTTTTTTTTTTTTTTTTTTTTTGCTGACTTGAGTTGAACAGTAACAAATATTCAAATTATTTCGACGATTTTCATTCGCTGGTTATCAATGGTTTTCCAATTCGGATATTTGACTATCTAAATCGGACCTAACCACTATCTGGTTTCCAATTAAATCGATAAAATCAATTGATTTGGTCCGATTTTTAGAACTATGTAAAATATACTTATTCCGTCCCAAAAAGATATTACACTTCCTATTTTCATATTGAGTAAGATTGAAAAACATAAGAAAATGATTTCTAAATACATATCTTGATCATAATTATTGGCTTTTCAAAACTTTTGAATCAAAAATATTTTTAACCACAATCAAGAAAAAAACATATATTTCAAAAATAACAAGTTTTAATAACGTGTAAGGAATCCTTTTAACCCAAAATGAATAAAAATATTTAAATCCAAATAATAATAGTTTTAATAACGTACAGATTGCTCCAAATTACCGCTTTTTTCTGATTTTAAAATCACTATTAAAAAATATTACTATATTTTTATTTCAATAATTCTAATATAATTTGGAGCGTATACGAAAAAATTAACTATGTTATATTATTAATACAATGGAGATCGAATTCGTATTCTCACTCCGTCTTTGGGACCCACAGGAGCGTAATTTAACCATTTTTATATACAGTAACAAAACGTGATATATATCTGCATATTGCAATAACGTCAGTGACGGGATCATCATATGGAGAACCATCACGAATGACGTCATCATGCAACAGCTGATAGCCTAAAGTAGTAAAAGGACAGCTGTGAGCTTTATAAATTGGTAACATAGTGACGTCATTGATAACTATAACTGAAAATGGGTAAGCACATACGCTTACGGGGATAACAGAAATGACAACCTGCATTGGTGTACGTTAGGCATTTTTCTATTTTATTTTTTTAAATAAAAATATGTTTGAAAAATAATTGTTTTTTCACACGTGCAAATTTTTTGATTGTAAGTACTCTTCCGTACGTAAATGTAAAGTGTCGCACATGTTCGTTTGTATGTATCTATGTCCATATAAACCAATCTCTCTTCAATTGGGTTGTTTTTCACATTAGGTGTTAAGTAAATGTGAGTATGATAGAACTAATTAGAGCAATTACACCCTAATTTATTTTTAAAATTGATTTAATTATAAAATTAAAGACACAATTTTAATTGTTTTTGTTTAATATATGAATACTTGGATTTGATTTTATTATTTATTATTTAATTACTTGCATTGGTTACAAAGACCATTGTATATTGTTTTTAATCAAAATTTTCAACCTTAATTTACTTTTAATTAAGTGCAATCGCAACAAATCTACAAATTCAGAGTATTGTCATTCACTGGTAAAAGCAAATTAAGATGTAATTACAAATATATTGATAAATTTAGGATGTTCAGAGTACAAAGGTCGATTTATAGTAAAATTATAACTATTCATTCGAAGAGTTCGGACTGAAATTGAAAGTAAGGCGTTTTTGTATTAAAAGATAAATTCAATTCATTATAAACTTAAATTATTAATATAATACAATTATTAATTAATTTGATTAATTTCTCCTAGGCTCGGATTCTTAATAGAAATATCTTGTTTGACAATAATTGTTTCTATAGTGATTTAAGAATGAGCGATTTGAATATGAATCTATTGCGAGATCATACTGCACCTACCACTACATTATGCTTAAATGTTAAAACTTAGCAAATAAATTTTAAATTTTAAATAATATATATGTGTTCAAATTTTAAAATGATAAAATCCTTTATTAACAGTATAACCTAAAGTTAAATATTTGTACTTGTCTTTCCTTAATATTCCAAATTTTGCTGTTAATTTTTTTAATACAAAAGGAGTTATCTTTTTTTTTTTTTTTTTTTTTTCTGTCCAGATTATTATCCTAATAAAAAGCATTAAAATTTACTTTTTAGGTACAGATGCAAAATCATAAGGCAAAAGGTGAAACCAAAGGAGCCTTAATTATGCAGATAAATAAATTTTTAATTAGAACAATGGTGAAAAAAAATTCATTTTTATTTTTTGAATTAATTTTTCAGAACAAGAATTGACTGTCAAAGCTCGGTGTGGGTAATACATATATTAGTCCGGCCCAATCCATAAAAGAAAAATTCTCATTCGTTTGTGATACACCAAGACAACAATTAATTGCCATTTTTCGTATATACAGAGAAGGGAAGTACTGTGGAGATTTCCTAGCTAAAGCTGCTGCTGGTTTCTCCATGGGTACCCACATTCTTATGGATCCTCCTCAAGAAATTGTTTCATGCTAGAACTGTTTGTAACCTTAGAGCCTGTGCTCTCTTTTCTTACCAATCATAAACAATGTTGTTTGATTTTTTTATACTTCAATTAGTGACTTCGATGATGTAAATATCCGAAACTTAATGTGATAGAAGCATGTGTGGCTCCAAGGCGTCAATAGTCAACAAAATCAACCGAAATTGAAGGAGCAATCATCCAAAGGAATTCCAATGAATGGTGAATTAAAATCGCCATAATTACATTAGGGTTTTTGTCTTTTTGATGTGGACAGGACCAATACCCTTTGAATAGAGCGTTTCAAATGCGACGCATTTAATATCCAATAATGCATAAAAGTTTCTTTTTTTTTTAAAATAAATTTTATATTAGAGTCGTAATCTTGTAATTAGTGAAGAAATTTCAGACTAATTAACAAGTTTTCTTCAGTTTTTTAACCATAGCAGGAGGTAAGCTGAACTTAATGTCATATGCAAGACTAACACAAGGATAGTGATAGCTTCAGAATCGATTTCAATTCTAAAAACTATTGTGTTTCAATTTTAAAATCATCGGTTTCGATTCAAAAAAATGATATAAATATGCTTGGACCCCTCCCAACCTACCCTTTCTTTATCCTCCATTTATGAAAAAGGGAATCAATTCAAGGACCTCAAAAGGGTCAGTGTCATAAAATGTTTTTGGAAGCAGAAATACCAGAAGAAGAAGGGAAAAAATAATCAAAATCGGATTTCATTTTCATATATTGGCATGTTAGCTTTATGTATGTACCCTTCAACCTTACATCAAATGAATGCAATGGAAGCTTTATAAAAAAAACATAAAATTGTGGTCTATTTATATGCAAATGAAGAAGCAAACCAGTATCTACCCAGGTCAGCTTTGCTTGTCCTAATCCCAGAATTATCAACGTCACAACATAAACTGCAAAAAGTAGAAGCAAATATTAAGACATATGAGCTCCAGACATTAATATTTGCATCCAGTTAAAGGCAGAGAAAGCAGAAAACATTTGCTCAATTTACATGCAGCAACATAAACCCTCATAGTACTAATACACACATCCTTCACTTACCAGTTGTGTTTATCAGATTACATCTTCTTCCAATTATATCTCCTATAAGAAACTCAGTAAAAACTGAAAACCCCACATAACAAATAACAAAAAGGAAAAAAAAAAAGAATATTTACCAAACTTAGTTACTCTGCAGTTGACTTCTGTCTTCTCCGCGACCTACAAAATAGTTTAGATGGTGGAGAGGGAGAAAACTCAAATGGCAGAGGCAGAAGATCCATTTCCCCTTTCAAAATCTTTACAATCTCTCCAATATCCGGTCTTAATTCTGGCATCTTCTTCAAGCAAGTCAATGCCAAATTGATGCATAAGCTTGCTTGTTCTTTATTATACTCATCCTTCAATCTTTCGTCTACAAGTTCTAAAATGTTGCCAGCTTGAGCTAAGTGTCGACACCAACTTATCAAATTCGCTTTCTCAAGCTTCATAGGTGAAGCAAGAACATGCAATGGCCTTCTACCAGACACAATCACAAGAATCAAAACTCCTAAACTATATATATCAGCTTTTTCCATCAAGTACCCACATCCACCGTATTCTGGAGCAACATAACACAAAGTTCCTCTCATGCTTGTTGTACTGCTCAATTCACGGCTAAAAAGATCTCCGCTCCACATATCACTTCCTGCAGAATGTTCATTCTTTTTCTTCCAACCCCTTCTGAAACTAAACTCCCCATTTTGATCAGAGACATTTTGGTTCAGCTCTCCAGATTTCTTTTGCCTTTGAAAATGAAACCGAAGGCTCAAATGAAAATGCGGAGTTTTAAATCTTTTTTTCCACTTTGTTTCAAAATTCTTCAGCTTAGTATTTTTCTTGCTAATCTCGTCTAAATGTTCTTCTTTCCACCATTCTTGCATCTTCCTATTTTTCTTTCTACGACTCTTCCTGCCTCTTGATTCTTTCTTCTCGAATCCTTTAATGTGATTTTCTAACCCCAATTCTTGTGAGTGAGGTTCATTTCCATCTTCCACGCTATCCAATGGGGCTAAACTATGCAATTCTGTTCTCTCAGGAGTACTTTTCTTTTCCTCATCCCAATCAGGATTTGCGGATGGGCAAATCTGACTCCCTATCCACTCCATAACATAATCTTTACTGCACAACTCACCGCTTCCATCTTGTCTCCACCACCAATCCTTTCCCCATTGTTTTGTACCAGTAGAATCATCAACAGCAGAAGAACCAGTAAGGTTCAACTCTTTACTATGATCAATACTACAAGCCTCATCATCATAAGGCAAAAACCTACAATTCCAGTCATCTCCGCTAATATCCACGCTAGAAACCTCTTTCCCTTTCCCATTCCCTACTTTAACCTCATTCTCACTTGCAATGTTGGCATTATAATTCAAAGAATTCACATTCGAAGCTCTAACATTATAACATGTTCTACTGTTTTTTGATGAAGAAGAAGCTTGTAAAGCAAGAGCAAAATCTACCTCTTGACAACTCTCCACAGGTGTACCAATTGCCGGAGTCTCGGAAGTCAAATTTCCCGAAAGCTCTTGACTTTTCCATAAATCTTGACTCTTCCCAAAATCTTGGCTAAACAAATCCACTCCAAACTCACCTTCCACTTTAATTCTTGACAACCCAAAATCAGAAATCTTGGCTCTAAAATCAAGATCCAGCAAAACATTGCTAGGCTTAATATCACCGTGAATAACTGGTGGATCACATCCAAGATGCAAAAACTCAAGTGCTTTTGCAACATCAAGAACGACGCTGAATCTCCTTTCCCAACTAAGACTCAAATGCCCATCTCCAAATAGCAATTCTTGCAAACTTCTATTAGGCATATACTCATAAATGAGCAAGCGCTTATTCTTTTCAACACAGTATCCCGATAAAGTAACCAAGAAAGGTGATCTTAACCCACCAAGAATCTGCAACTCATTTTGGAATTCCCTCTCTGATTGTAAAGAGACAGTATCAAGCCTCTTAATAGCGTATAACTTCCCATCCGTTGCAATGCCTCTAAAGACAGTACCAGAACCACCTTTACCAATAATATTACTATCATCAAAATCATTGGTGGCAATTCTAAGCTCTTTGTAATGGAACCTTTGGAGCTTTAAAGGAGTACTAGAGTCAAAAGGGATAGTTCTTGAGCGATTTACAAGAGAATACCAAAAATGGTAAACGAAGTAAATAATCGTAAAGATAATCACAACAGAAGCTGAGATTGTAAGTATCAAAAACAAGATTCTTGTTTTAGTAATGAAACTTGGTCTAGGATGGTCAAAATTTGGAGGTAAGGATCTTGAAGGCATGATTTGGTAGATTCTCTATCTGGGTTTCCCTTCTTTCTAGGGTTTGTTTACTTGTTAATTTGGTGAAAGAAAAAGAAAATATATTGATGGGATTTTGATTATCCTTAGCTTTATTTTTCTTTCTTTTTTTAAGGCTCATTGCATTTCTGGGTTTTTGCAATCTGTATCCAATGTTATAAGTTGATTGCTTTACAGTTGGATGATTGATAATGTTGTTTAAGACTCTTAATAGTTATTACATCATAAAATATAAATATTATGATTATGATTAGCAAATGAAGATTGAAAAAGAAGTGGAGGGTCCCAATGGTGCTTTTGACTAAAGAGAGTTTTTTGCAGACAAAGTCCTGAGCAGAAGGAACAGAGAAGGATAAAGAAATAAAGAAAATTGAGGGGAAATTGACATAGATTACTGTGATAAGTGCAATGCTGCTTCTGGTAATTCTTTTCAACAGAACTCACTGATTCTTTCTCACGCGCGCCATTATCAGGAGCAGTTTTTTAAAAATTTCCATAAATATTATAATATCCTTTCAAATAATATTATATTAATCTTGATGACTATTTTTTAAAAATGTAAATTCAATTTTGACCTTACATGAATCATCCATTTTGCTCGATTATATTTTATCACTCAATGTGTAATTTGGTTGTTGAAATGTCATGATAAGAGGGGGAGAGATCACATAATGGCTGCTTTGCTTTCTAATAATTTGGATTTAATGAATCAATGTATATGTTAGAAAAAAGAATGTTAATAATGGTTAAATATGTCAAATTTATTTTTAAATGATTTTGTTTTAGGCATTAAGCATAAATATTCATTAAAAGCAAGCTCCAATTTGCAATTATTGATACTTATGGAGTCAACTAAAATTTTTAACTAAAATAAAAAATTTTTAATGACTATTTTGGACATTCAATTGAGTATTTTTATAAAGAATATTTCAAATTAAAAATATTGATTATATCACTTGAAATGAAATTGATTATAGCAAAAATTGGTAGAAATAGGTGGAATGGACCACTGCCCCATTGTCTTGGAAGTGAATTTAAATTAATTTGATTATGAGAATCAGGGGATACTCAACCAGAGTGAGAGGTTTTGAATTCGAGCTCAGAGTATTATTTCGATTCATTGAGATCCCAATAAATTTATATTTATATTTTTCTTTTCAACTTCATCCTATGAAATTACTCACACAATGATTATTTATAGATTAGTATTGAGTTTTAAATTATATCATCAAAGGGATTTTTCTTTGTTTATTTTTTCAAAATTTTTAATTTCAATGTGAAAAATTATTTATATATATATATATATGAATTTTATGATATTAGGATGATTGACTCCGTTTGACACATGCGGCCAATATAAAAACCCCATAATAATATTTTTTTTATACTCTAAAAATTAATGAAAAACTGAAAAGTCTATCCATTATATGCCAAAAACGTTGAACTCAACTCAATATGCCAATTTTCTTTTGAATACTTTTGTAAATATATACCTAAAAAATAAAGTCAAATTGTTATATTTTTGAATGTTTGATATCCAAAGCACATCCAATTTGATCTTATTCGAATTTTCAATAAATATATTATGGGAAGACTTGTTCGTTCGAATGTAGATTTTTTATTTTATTAAATTTTTTCAAAAATTGCCGGTTATATATATGTATAGTGAGAAGGAATTTCTGTCATGTCTGCTTTAATGGGTGTTACGTAAGATACATGATTAATTGATCTTTCTGAGGATTTTGAACTTTGCTGCACATGCTCGATCAAGATTACGTGTAATGGGATAGAGACAGAAAGGTTTGACTTGATTGTATAATTAATGTGATGCCCAAATCAAATGCTAGCTCATGTGTAAATTTGGATTATCCATATCAAATTAATCAATTAAACAAAAGATGCTTCATTCAATTTAATTGGTGTTTGTGCATTATAATTTATAATTATATGTAACTAAATATGGTGTAATCAACCTTTTTTTTAATATAATCACCGACGTCTGAAAGCCTAATAGACTCTAAATATATCCAGTTTGAGTAATGTAGGGTCTATGTCTTTCAACATGGTAATTTATATAGTATTCAATAACATAACGTTCAAACTAGCTTTCAGAGATTAACATAATGTTTTATAAAAAATTAACTCCTGTAATATTTCGTTTTAGCATTTTATGAGAATATACTAAAACACGTTGCTAAAACCCATACCATGTTTGGAGTAAAATCATCCTTCTCAATGTTCTTTTGAGTTTAATGAATTTAGACAAATGGGTTATGGCATTATGTTCATATTACCAATATTCTTTGTCCTTACATTTAGGACCATAATTCCACTTTCATTCTTTTATTACCTATTTTCCTAGGTAGGTATGTTTTTGTCATTTTATTAATTTTTCCCATGTTTATTTATATATTTATTTTATTTTTTACCATGTTTGGTAAGAATGAAGGTAGAAAGTTGTAATAATAATCTTCATAACCATCTAATTTCTTCATTTTTTTTATGAAATGCATACAACTAAATGAAAATTTTCATCTTTTATAACTATTTTACACATCATTTGGCTTCAAGTGATATGTATTTCAAAAATAATAATATTATAGCTTGTATGCTTTTGAAAATAAAAAATTGATTTTACATAAATCATAATTAATAATAATATAAAATATGTATAAACATAATTTAAAATTGTATTGGACAATAACTTTTTAAGTAGCTTTTAACGTTATTATGTTAACTTTTGGATGTTAAAATAACGTTTAAAAATATCAACTCTAATAATGTTTAGCTTTCAACTTTTCAAGAATATTTAAATATTTAAGAATATATATATATATATATAGATTTTGAATGTTTTGCTTATGTACAAAATAAGAAAATAACAAACATTCTAAGAAGAATAGGAACAAAAAAAAAAAGAAATATTTTTTATTTTTTTTTCTATATCAATATTCATAAAGATGGAATTCATGTCATAATTCAGAATATCTAAGAAAAGGGATTAAAAAAAATGAAAGGATTGTTGCAGGTTTTTTTTTCTATCAATTAGAACCTCTTACTAACTATTTAAACATTTAAATGCTATTAAAACAACAGATAGCTATAAAATCAATTACTTTTGTCGAAACATGCCCTAAAAAACATATCTATTCTTCTATATTTTGAAATAGAACACATACTTCCAATTAAAAAATAGAATTTTCAATCTCTAATGTCAACATTGCAATATCTAGCAAACCTTCATTATTGCTTTACATGGGTAAACTATTTTTTCTTGTTTGGCTTATTATGCTGCTTTTCTGATAGATGATTATTATAAATTATTTCAAAACAAGAAACATTTTAGGTTATGGGTGCAAGGTTTCTATTGTGATAATGAAGTCTTTTGGTAACCTTTTTTGTGTGTAGTGAAGAAAAGAAGATGGAAGGTAAGTGGACTGTGGGGTCTATCTACCAACAGGAGTTTGAGATTTCTCATATTGAAGCATTGGATACTCTTTTCTTTTCTTTTTCTTTTTTTTTATTTTTAATTTTGGTTCCTTAAATCCTTAATTGATGCCTTTGCAATTTTCCTTGTTTGAAACTTTCTGGCTTTACTATGCATTTGTATTGTTATGCATGCGCTTTGATAATTTTATAGGGCCCTTCAGCCATAAAAATAAAGGACCAATGATTGTGGTAACCCTAAAGAAAAAGAAAATTTAGTCCAATGATCTATAACTACAAATTTTTAAAATTTAAAACTATAAATATTTAATTAAAGTTTACTAAATCTGACTATACAAATCTTTTTTATTTAATGTTAATATTTAATTTTTTTTGTTTTAATATTATTTATCGATCGAATAATTTATTAGTTTATATAAAATAATTGATTGAGTTTTTAAATAAAATTATCGAAATTGGCAACTTAATATAATTAATATACGATGCATTATTTAAAGTGAACAATGTTGATTAATGTAATGGTGAAATGTTTTGAATAAATATTTATATTTATAACAATATAATTATAAATTCAATACAATTTTGAATTATTAAAAATAAATAATGTCTCTCAACATTAAAAAAGAAAAATAGCAAAATTGAGGGATTGGCTTTATCTACTTTTAGATTGTAATTTAATGAGCATAAAATAATAAATTACAAACCTTTTTTTTTTTTTTTTAAATTAAGAATTGTCAAACAGTTTACAATTTGTCATATATATTACAAACTTTACTGTATTTAAATTGACACCACTAATGATTCATGTTTTGCTTTATTTTATTACTGTATTTAAAATAGTAAAATACTCAGAAAGCTCACTATCACATCTATCACTAATCAACCAATAGCTATCAAACAACACTTTGTTATCAATAAGATTATCATATTTTTAATATTTAACTTTTTGTTTTTGAAAGAGAGAAATTATCATAGAATAATGGAAAAAAAAAAAAAAAAGGAAAGGGAAGCAATCTATTGAATATCAGTTTGTCTAATTTTAAATTTTATTAATTAAATTTTATATTCCTTTCTCTAATTCTTTCAGTCTAAAAGTTGGATTTCAACTTATTTGCTCAAGGAGATAGCAAAAAGCTACAATTTGCTTGAGTAGAGCCTTTCTTTTCTTTTGTAGATAGACTGTTTTTGTAACTTAAATTCGTGATCTTCAAGTTATAAATGAAATATTACTATTATGTCACCATAATTTACAAGTTCAAATGGAAGAGAGAAAAAAAACTTCTATTTCTCACCATAATATTTTTTAATTTTTTATCTACCGAGCATAAAATAATATAAAGTTCAAACTAACTCCAAATATAAGAAGCAATCGATTCATGGTGTTGCGAAGCTGGTAGACATTCACATAGGGCAATGGCAAGATAAGACCGACATCATCATTGCTCCTCTTGATAAAAAGGAAAAATTCTACTTGAGCATCTACTTCTTTGATATGGCAATGGCTACCATAGTCCTAAGCATAAATACGATGACATTGATGAAGGACGATCGCCTTAGTCTCCCACAAGGAAGAAAGCGAGGAGGGGGAGACGAAGCATGTGGGGTCAATCCATCTCGTCAACTCCATGCAAGCTAAGGGTGGTGGGCATCACCAAAGGTTATTTAGTGGTCGAAACTGTCGTCTAGGACAGGTTAGTCCGAGCAGTAGTGGACTAAATAAGCCGAATCGGCAAACAGTTTTAGTTTGGTTTGAAAAAGTTAAGTTTGAATAAGCTCAACCCTAAAGTAATAAGATAAAAACTTCCATTTTTTAAATTGCAAATATTAAAATTCATTTGAAAGAATATACAGTATCATTACTCATTTATAAAATTGGAATCTAACAAAAGTTAAAGCTTTAAGAGCCATGCTCAACTTTTCGAATTTTTTTTCAACAATTTGTCTCTATGAGGTTTTCTTTCTTGCATTGGAAAGAAAAAGACTAAAAAGGTTGCAAGCATGTACAATTTTTTTTCTTTGATGACTAATCCATTTTCGCATGCTGATTAGCTCACTTTTAATCTCTTAATTCAAAAAATAACAGAAAAACCGTTTTTCCTTGCAAATTCATCACCGTAAAAATTATTTCTTTTTGTACTATTAATTCGATAACATTGTTAATTTTGTTCATCATTAAAAAAAAATTGAAAATTTTTATTATTTGAAATAATATTAATGATATTATTAATTATTGAAAAAAATTTTAATATTAATATTAACTCAATCAATATTTAAATTAAAAAATAATTTTGTAAAATAACATAAAACCACTTCCCTCGTCAACTCAGTACCTTAAATATTATTTCTTTTGTCATTTCAGTATTTCAATATTTTTATATGGATAAATATTGGAGACAAATTATTTAAGAAGCTCAATTAGAATAATAAGTGCAAAAATAATGGCAATTATTAATAACGAAAAAAAAAAAATGTGTCTGTGTGACCGTTATAACGGTTTAGCTCTCTGACCTTCCGCAATAGGACCTCTTTGTCTCTCTTTTCTCTCTTTCTCTTTCTCTTCTCGCTTCTCTTGCAGAGAAGAGAAATTACAAAAATAAATATTAACTTTCTCCTATTCATAAACATAAAGTTTTCCTCGATTCCGGCTCTGGGATTCAAACTAAATATTAATCGTTGTAAGTTAATTATTAACATTTGATGAAATATGGCTGACTTTCAATATCTTTTATGCATTTTCAATCAGTTATTTGTTTTTCTCTATGATGGATAATTATTTTCCATTGTTATCTTCTATATATCTATTTGTTCTTTTCAATCATTTTTTTTAAATTTCAATATAATACAAATGGGGGGAGAGTTTTATTTCTTGGAGAAAGAAAGAAAGAAAGAAAGAGAGGAATGTGTGTGCTTATATAAGATCAGAATGTTGAGGATAATGTAATAAGATATGATTTTAATGGTAATTATAATATTTCATGGGTAATGGTAATTGTAATGGATAACGTTTGGTGACTGGGTTAATTAAAATTCTGTGGACGTTATTTTGATTTAATGGTAATAAGATGAAATGTTAGAATTTTACGTGGACAATGATTTCTCTTTTGGTTGTGCAGAAGTTTGTGTTAATTAAGATTATAACGGATGCTGCTTGGGAATTTTTTTCCCATCAAGTTATCTACGTGACTTGTTCTGCAAAATGTTTGATTGTGGTTACAAGTCACAATACATTGGTGGCCAGAAAGAGAAATTTGTAAGGTGTAGAGTTTAATTTTCTCTGATATGTTCTTAATTATGGATTTGTTTGATTTTAAAAGTATAATTACACCTCATTCTGGCCTGTTCTTGAATCTGCAGATTGGACGATTTGGACTCTACATCATCTTTGAATACTAAAACAAGTAGCAAAATGAAGAAAGTCATGTTTAATTTAAATGGAATTCTACCTAGAGGAAAAGTGAGGAAGAATTCATCAAAATCTTTGAAAATTGGAATGAAAAGGGGATCAGAAGGACTCATAACGCTTGGTCGAACGCTGCGAACTGAAGTTTCTCGTGCAGTATTTCCTGAGGATCTTAAAGTATCAGAGAAGAAGATTTTTGATCCTCAGGATAAATCTCTGCTGTTATGGAATAGGCTTTTTGTCATTTCCTGCATTCTTGCGGTATCTGTTGATCCTTTGTTTTTCTATTTGCCTGTGTTTAATTATAAAATGGTGTGCCTTGGTATGGATACAAATTTAGCAGCAACAATAACAGCTGCACGAACTATACTTGATGCTTTCTTTCTGCTTCGAATGGCTCTTCAATTCCGCACAGCCTATGTTGCACCATCTTCACGAGTATTCGGACGAGGTGAACTGGTTATAGATCCTGCACAGATAGCTGCTCGATATTTAAGTCGTTACTTCATTGTCGATTTTTTTTCCGTTCTACCTTTACCACAGGTTTGGCCAACTTCTGCCAATTCTTTTTTGGATTTGCTTAAAATAGATAGAATGTAATTGTAATGCAATCAAATGCATCTTAAGCACGAACATGTACGTTTGTGCAGGTGGTGGTGTGGAAATATCTTACTAATAAAAAAAAAGGTTCGGAGGTGTTGGCTACTAAACAAGCATTGTTAGTACTAGTCTTTATGCAATACATCCCGAGATTCCTCCGGTTTGTTCCTTTAACTTCAGACCTGAAAAAGACTGCGGGTGCTTTCGCTGAGAGTGCTTGGGCTGGTGCTGCATACTATTTGCTGTGGTACATGCTTGCTAGTCATGTAAGTATATATGCTGTATATCTTGTGTAAACAAGCTTGAATGCTCGAATTTGAACATTGCCCGGTCCTGATATAAAAGTTTGATTAACGTAGTAATGCTTAGTAATCTTTGTAAACATATTCTAATTTTGCAGATTGCTGGGGCTTTCTGGTACTTACTAGCAGTTGAACGCAAAGACGCTTGCTGGCAGAATGCTTGCCTTCTAAGCGGCAAATGTGATATAAGTTTCTTGTACTGTGGCAATAAAGTATTGCCAGGTTTCCACGATTGGCGGAGGGTCAGCGAAAATGTTCTTAGTAGCAACTGTAGTGTTGACGAAGATGGCAACTCAATATTTAATTATGGAATCTATACACAGGCCATGCAATCAGATATTGTTGGATCCAGGGTTTTCATGTCTAAATTCTTTTACTGCTTGTGGTGGGGCTTGCAAAACTTGAGGTATCTATCTATTTATATGAATCTTGTTTGTAGCATCATTATCAGAATTTGACTTGACTAAAACTTGATCTGTTAAAGTTTCATGTAGTATAGAAGCTTAAATGGTTTTTCATTTTCTACAGTACACTTGGTCAGGGTCTTGCAACCAGCACTTACCCTTATGAGGTTCTATTTTCCATTGCCATAGCTATTTCTGGACTTATCCTCTTTGCACTACTGATTGGAAATATGCAGGTCAGTCAAATGGCTTCATTTTGATTTATTTTCATAAATCCTAGTATAAGGAACAAAAGTTAAGTTAGAAGACAGATGCAGTAGAAGCATTAAGAATAAATATTGATACTGAAATTTGATATATCTTGGTTGCAACAGACCTACCTTCAGTCTATAACAATTCGTCTAGAGGAAATGAGGATTAAAAGGCGTGATTCGGAGCAGTGGATGCATCATCGCTTACTTCCGCAGGATCTTAGGGAGCGAGTTAGACGCTATGATCAATACAAATGGTTAGAAACTCGGGGAGTGGACGAAGAGAGTATAGTGCAGAGTCTACCAAAAGATCTCAGAAGAGATATAAAGAGGCATCTTTGTTTGAATTTGGTCAGAAGGGTGAGTGTATCAAGTTTTGTTACATGGTGGAATCGTTTTATATCTGTAATTGTCATTTTTGAATCACTGTGATTATGCAGGTTCCTCTATTTGCCAATATGGATGAAAGGTTGTTAGATGCTATCTGTGAACGATTAAAGCCAAGTTTATACACCGAGCATACTTACATAGTCCGTGAAGGGGACCCTGTCGATGAGATGCTGTTCATAATTCGGGGCCGGCTGGAAAGTGTAACTACAGATGGAGGAAGGAGTGGATTTTTCAACAGAGGGTACTTGAAAGAAGGAGACTTTTGTGGTGAAGAGCTTTTAACTTGGGCATTAGACCCTAAAGCTGGGGCTAGCTTACCATCGTCTACTAGGACAGTCAGAGCCTTAACTGAGGTAGAAGCATTTGCTTTAGAAGCAGAAGAGCTGAAGTTCGTTGCGAGTCAGTTTAGGCGTCTTCATAGCAGACAGGTGCAGCATACTTTCCGTTTCTACTCACAGCAATGGAGGACTTGGGCTGCTCGCTTAATCCAAGCTTCTTGGAGACGGTATGCAAGGAGGAAAGCTGCAGAGCTTCATATGCTAGAAGAAGCAGAATACGAAGATGAATATCGATCTGACAGCTTTTCCAGGCTGGGCGCGACAATCCTTGCGTCTCGATTTGCAGCCAATGCTCTTCGTGCACATAGGCTTCGCAGCAGCAATACAGATACTGGCTTGCTGCAACTGCAGAAGCCTAGAGAACCCGACTTTAGCGCAGAGTAAGTAGAGTGTATTATTATGAGCGAAACTAACTAGATGATTTTGCTTGCATACTAAAGCTGTATATGCACTATATGTTGTCAAGTGAAAAATTGTATATTCTCAAGTTCTATTAAACCCATTGGATATCATAAAAGGTGACAAAGAATATATGTCCGTGTGATAATGTGGAGAATGTTTAATTTGCAAAGATTAATGAATTTTAAAGTGCAAACCGCTGATTGTCACTCCTGAGCTTCGTTCATCAGAAAAGTCTGAGGCGTTCAAATTAAGTGAAGGATTAAGAAAATAGATAAAATTGAGCACGTGCACAGACAGAGTAGAGAGTGACTCATCTCAGGTTTAAATTGACGCAAAGTTTGCTTTTATTGTGGTTTCTGCAGCAGTGTAGAACTATACTTTCTCTACATCTTTATGTCATGTATGAAACACAAAAAAGTTCAAAAACGGATCAGAAAAAAAAAATTACACTTTGTTAAAATGTATTTCTATATTGGAAAACACAAGAAAAATGAAAGAACAAATACATTCACAGTTCTTCATGCTTCATTTTTTCTAAAACTTCGCGATTTCTCTTTTACTAACTGGGGCTTCTCTGGTTGCTTCTGATGATGCTCAACTACGCCAATCAGCAGATGCTTCCAATTCAACATCTTCTTCCCACCAAGTTGCAGACTGCAATATCAACCATGCAATTGATATAATGGAGTTTCCAAGTCTCTTGTTCATTATATATGTGTATGCACGAACAAATGCAGATAAGTGTATTTTTTATATACATATACATGCCCATGGACAACAGGAAGGATGGGGCTTTTTAACTTGTGACCCAAGACTGGATCATACGTAGAAGAAAAGTTTAGTTTTTAAACGCATCATTTGCATGTCTATTTTAACCATCACATGCATTTTGAAATTCTCAGAAAAAAAAGAGAAATGATAACATGTATATGGGTCTGTGGCACAATAGAAACCAGATGTTTGATGAAGGCAAGAGAAGAAAAGGAAGGATAGAAAATCACTTAGATGTACATAAAATAAAAATATAATATAGGAAGAAACTACTCAAATAGCCAGGATTACCTTGTAGCCCCTGCGAAGAAATTCTAATGAACTTCCTTGTTCCTCCTGCAGTCCAAGGACCCTCAGTAATTCTTCTTTGGTCTGGAAAATACAAAGAACATCCAGTCAATTGTAGTCAGAAGGAAGTGAATAGAACTTGTTGGGTAAAACAAACTTATACCTCGCCGAGTGTGAAGCGTGTTGCACTTTCAGCAACACAAGCATAAGAACCATCTGCTTGTTTAAGCATCACCTGCCAAGGACCTGCACATGTTATAAGTTGGATTAGAAGCGTGGAATAAGATTTCAAATCATTGTTGTAAAAAGTTCACAGTGCACAATATGTTTGCACTTTCAAATAGTTGGCAAAAAC
Source organism: Jatropha podagrica (assembly GCA_947857235.1). Classification (NCBI taxonomy): domain Eukaryota; kingdom Viridiplantae; phylum Streptophyta; class Magnoliopsida; order Malpighiales; family Euphorbiaceae; genus Jatropha; species Jatropha podagrica. Next base: position 142,935 of record CANUEP010270696.1, read on the forward strand.
GAAAGAAAAATGGATTTCATGCACAAGTGTGAAACATATGCAATATAGATGCCTCTAAAGCAACAATTTATGTGCCTGCCATTCATCCAGGTAAGTATTCATCAACTTATTGCACATGTCTAAACGTTATGGATATTCATTTCACTGAACAAAAGTGCAAGCGAAGCAGTTTATCCAACGGTGATCCAATGCCTTATTCTAGTTAACGTTAGAGGTTGGTGCCTGGCATATTGATTTAGTTACAGTTGTGGCAGCACTCTAACATTCTCTCAGTTATATTCAACCATGTATAAACTGTATGTTATCACTCACTCAATGCCTACAGGCAAATTCCAAGCGCAGAAGAAAGAAATAACAGTTTATTCAATTAAACTAGCTGATATAACTTAAAAAAAAAAAAAAAAAAAAAAAAAAAAAAAAAAAAAAAAAAAAAAATTTAAAAACAGGGTATT
>CANUEP010270842.1:0-20972 GCA_947857235.1 Jatropha podagrica
GGAAGCGGAGTCTTTGTCTTGTAGAAGCTTCTGAGGTGTTTTTTTTTTTTTTTTTTTTTTTTTTTTTTTTGTTAAGTTACAATTTTTTTATATAATTTATTTATAAAAAAAATACATTTTTATAAAAAAAAAAACTTGTTAATTAATAAAAAAAAAAAAAAAAAAAAAAAAAAAAAAAACACCTCAGAAGCTTCTACAAGACAAAGACTCCGCTTCCACGATCTCTCTTCCTTTTCGTCCCTTTGCTGGATATTTTGACAGCGGGAGCGAGCGAGCAACCGAAAAATAGAAAATTATAGTGAAAGGGGGCAAAACAAAAGCAAAGAGGAATGCGGATTACGGGAGCAATAAGCGAGGTTTTGGTAGCTCTTCCATCGTCGGGAAGTCTCATATCTCCCGAATTTAGGCAACAATTCCATTCCTTATCGTATCTTTCTTCTGCACCTTCCAGAGTATTTCTCTGTCTCTCTCTAAGGATAATTAAGGTTTTAAGGGATCGTTGATTGCGTTAATTTACTTCATTAGTAATTCTTTGTTGTTTGGTTGATGCAGAATTGATTCTTTCATTTTCTGGTGTGAGTAATTCATTTACTAGGAGAATTTTGAGTTTGATGTTGTTTATACTTTGTTTGATGATTTTAGAATTCTTCTTTTTCATTGCCATATCACAAGTCAAGATTAATTCGGCATTTTTCTTGTTGGAAATGCTTAACTGCTTCTTTAAGAGATAGGTAAGTTTGGTTGAGGGAAATTTCTTTTCTTGTCAGGCAAAGCAAAGGACTCTACATGTAAATTTTAAATTTTAATTCATAAAATTTGATTTACTCTTACATAATCTTTTCTTTTCTAGAGATATCCTTCATTTGGCATGCCCAAGCTGGGAAATGGAATGACCAAGTTCCGAGAAAGAGGCTTCATTGTCAGAGCCTCAGGGGATCCAAGCAATTATTCAGTTCCAGTCTCTCCTCTTCAATTTCAATCCCCAGTTGGACAGCTTTTGGCACAAATTTTGCAAACCCATCCACATTTACTCCCTGCAGCTGTCGATCAGCAGCTTGAGAACCTTCAAACTGATAGAGATACCAAGAAAGATGAAACTCCTCCATCTCAAGACCTACTTTACAAGTTAGTCCTTCCAACTTTCTCTGCTAAATTGCTCTTTTATTATTATCAAAATTTATAATTCTTTAAGGGTATCAATTTTTATATATTTGCATCTTGGATGGAAATGGTGTAATTTTTTGGTTTTGTTTTTCTGGTTTGGCACTATTCATATTAGTAGACTGGATTAGAATGATCCATTGTAGTTAATAATGTCAAAACTAGATATGATAAGCAGAATGATAGAGCTTGAACTTCATCCTCCCATCACAGCTTTGTTCCTACCACCATTTTCCACCATAGAATTGTTCTAGTCTGCTTTGCTACACCCTTAAAATTGAATGAAATTTTAGCAGGTCATCCCTACAATAATCATAATGGCATTGGACTCACTCTCACAAGTTCTTTTTATATTCTAATATGTGGCAGATTTTCTTGTAGCTTTTCTTCTCCAATGTAAGGGCATGTTTTCTAATATGTGACCCGAGCCTGTGCTTTGCATGAGTATATTTTTTTTATTTATATGTTATCAATTTTTTATATGCAAAGATGTAATGCCTTTTAGAAAACAATTGCATTTACATCAAGTAGTAATCTTGAAAACAATGATACATAATGGCCTTTATAAAATTAATGATTTCACAATAATTAGCAATCACAAATAAAATAAAAAATAAATTATGAAAATTATATTTCACATACTTATATATGTGTGTGTGTGTGTGTTTGGTTATTTATCTTAGTTAAGACTTTATTATCACATTTATGCAATTGATATTGTCTTAGTACATCTAGAAAAAAAAAATTACCGGACTATTTAGATTGAACTATTCATGAGTTGGCCTACTAAAAAATTAATTAATTTGAAATACTTGAGCTCAAATAATTCATTTGACGGTGACTTGCGCGATGTATCTGGTCGATTGAGTTGATGCAGTCAAGGAAAACCACATTTAGAGAGTATTTTGATTTAAGTTATAATTATACAGTTAGACTATTTTCTTGAAAAGTTTACTATTTTGAAGGTTGTTTGTTTCTGATTTAGTAGGTTTTGGAATTTTCTTAGTCTGGAATCCTAATCCGAGGACAAGAATGATCATTAAGTCTCCATAAAAGCCAGTTTAATTAGTTATTTTCTTAGTCTTTGATAATGAAATTTTTAGTACTTTGATTTGGTTTAGAAGCCTGCAAAAGTAGTTTTGTCTCTTCTCCTGCTTTCCTTCTATTGATATATATTTTTTTTTAATTTACCTTTTCTCTGCTGTTACAATACCTTGGGTACTGTTCACAGCCTCTCTCCACCCATAAAGCACAAAAAAGAGAACCTTAAATTTCTTGTCTTTTCTCACTCTAACAAGCTAAAGTTCAACTTCCATTTCTAAATCCATTTTTCTTGCTTTAAATTTTACGTATGAAAATCACAAATTGCTTGATGTTTGCACACTATAAAAGCATTGGTGGGTTGGTTGGCTCGTTTGTCCTGCATGACAACTAGAGGGGGAAGCAATAACAATTTTCCTCGGACCATCTCTTTTAAATTTTAAATTGGCAACCAAGTGATAGAGGATAGATATGTTAGGAATTTAGTAATAAGTTATGTGACTTTTTAATAGAGCAGTGTTGACCGTGTGGTTTTGTAACTTGTTAGTAGTAAATAGTAAGGGTTTGAGCATATAAAGAGAGCAAGCAGTTGTCCTTGGAATTGGAGACTACTGACAGAATCTTTTTCTCTGTAAAGTTTCTCAATCAATATTGCCCTCTCATTTCCTTGGCTTCTTTCTCTAATGAGTTTTTCCTTGAGGTGAAGAGAATGCAATATATGTTCCCACAAACTCATTAGTCAATCTTTTGTTGTACTATAAATTTGTTCCTTAATATGGCTTGTGATGCCTACTCATATATTCTATCACAAGAAAAAGAGGAGTTAAAGTTTCATTAGATAATAATATCAAATGATCAAGCTATGACAGTGCAAACATGATGCGTATGATATTAAAAATCATGGATGATAAGGTTATTCTTAAAAAATTTGAGGTGGCAGGGCTAAAACAAGATAAGAGACCATGGAGTAAATTAATCTTGTACATTTGTTTAGGTTCCTACATTTCAGGTATTTCTATTTTTGCATATGAATTTTGATATTAATGAGGAATTTTTCTTAATTAAAAAGTCATTTGGCCTTTACACTTAAGAATTACTTCTTGAGTGTTACTCCTCAAAAACCAAACCTTGATTGTTGATGAGCAATCCCAGTTCGCCAATTGAAAAATCATTAATCCTAAAAGAAGCAGGATTAGTTGTTAACTCTAAATAGTAAATACCTATGGAACTAGCTATTTTTATTAGACTTCGATTAATGAAATTACAAGCATTTGATTTGAAGGTGTCTATGGTGTCTACATTTCCTTCTTTTTCTTTCAAAAGTTGCCTGCTAAAACAATCCAGGTTATTGTTCATAGGCCCTAAGTGTCACAGGCTTATTTTTTCACTAAGGACATTGATGTGTGACACTACAAGATTGCCAAATTAGGCAATAATACTGACAAAATATAGCAAAATTAAAAGAATAAGAGAACACAGAATAAAAATGGCAAATAACATCATCATCCAACTTCAATTTTATCTTACTCAATATACAAATGATGCCTATTCCTATTTTATCGGCATTTTAGACCCCATCTCTATTCTCCATCTCCTTAATGAAATTGGGATAACTTTGATCCTGTGTTCTGTCGTGGGTAAATTATATTAGTAGTAACCTAACTTTGCACTTAATTTCACTAAGGTTACATAATTTCAATTTGTCATTTTTTTTGTCTCTAAACTTTGATTCTTGTTTCAATGGAAGGTCACTTACCGGAATCCGGTCATTGAACATGGTACCAAAAATATAATATTTCATTTGAAAAATGATATTTTCTTTTAATACACTACTTTAGAACCTATTCATGAATTTATTTAATAAATGATACCACCTACATGAAACAAGTTAAAAAGAAAAAGTAAAACATTTTTTCATTCTACTATTTGTATTTTGTAAGCGTAGCATTTCTTTTCTCTCTTATATTAATCATGAATTTTTTTTTTTTTTGGTGAAATACATGACGTTTAGTGATTTTAGCTACTAGATTTCCATGGGTGATATATTCCTTCGTAATCATGATAATTATTATTATTTTTAAATTTTTTTTTTTAGTGATTCTAGTACTGAATTCCCATGGGTGACTTCCAGTTGAAACAAAAAATAAGGTTCATTGATTAAAAATTGACAAATTAAAGTTAGGTGACCTTAATGAAATTGAGTTCAAAATTAGTTGATCATTAGTATGATCTGCCTTCCATTATTGAGTATTTAGATTTTTCTACACACTTATACAGTGTGTTCCATATTCTTCATACCCATATAGACATCTGATCTCTCCATATCAGTATAGAATGTTGCACACTACTCCAGAGTAGCTTATATCAATGACACCGAACTTTTCACTTGGTCATTTAACTTTAATTTGTTACTTTTTAGTTTGTAAACTTTGATTATTGTTTTAATGGGAGGTCAGCTATTGCAATCCAGTGGCTAGAAGTATTAGCATGACACTGAAGATACAATTTTTTTTAAATTTTAAAAAAACTGTATTTTCTGTCGAAAGCTAATTTGAGATGTACCTATCAAATTTGTTAGCAAATATTGCCCACTCAAATGAAACAAGTTAAAGAAGAAAAAAGGTAAAAGAAATCACTCTACATTGTATGTTCTAATTTTCTTCTTCCTCTCTCTCCAGTATTCTTTCATAGCCATCCTTTTTTTTTTTTTTTTTATGAAATATTCCATGTCTAAAGTTATTGTCAGTAAATTCTCATTGAAATCAAAGTTTAGTTACTAAAAAATAAGATATTAAAGTTAAGTAATTTTTGTTGATACTAAGTATAAAGTTTGATGACCATTGTGTATTTTACCCATTCTACACCATTATGCTTAACTTCTCAAGCTTCTAAAATATTCTGGAACTTCCGAATGGTTCTATACTAGAACATTGTTAGACCTTTCTAGAACGTTCTAGATCACTTTTGATTACCCCATCATCTTGGTAAACAGAGGTGGGACCAAAAACAGAGTGGAGGGATCCAAGACTTAACCCCCATTAGTAATTTTCTTGCACAACCATGACATGAAGTAGTCATCAACTTCTTTTTTCACTCTGATAAACTTTAACTCTATCATCAGCATAATATCTGCTTCTCTGGTTATAAATCCTAAAAATGCTTAATCAACTGTTTTGATGCTGTAAAATAATAACCAAATCGCAAAACTAGTATCATAACAATTATTTTATTTGAGATGTGTGTTGACTAACATTATTGAATTCTTGTTATGATTAGTTATAATTGGGCTTTATGAGTTCTATTTCTGTAACTTTGTTAAAAATGTCTTAGCTGTATTTGTAAATACAAGCTTATCGGTACAAATAATGTGTTTCTGTAATTTGCTTGTTAGATAATTGGATAATACAAATCAGATATTATCCTCTTATCTCTGTTCTCTGTCTCTTTTTTCCCTGTCAATCTGTATCCTTTTCTTTTTCTCTTGTCGTACCTGCTGATTTTCTCAGCATTCCAACATCTCCTTCCTTCTCTAAAATCTCTGGTTAGCAAATCATAATTAGACTAGGTCCTAAGTCCTAATTCTCCCTCCAGTGGCTGTCAATAATTCAGAATGATCACTTGTCATTGTTCCAAATTGCTAGAGGTTCCACCAAACAATGCTCTATTCACTTCTTTCTCACATTTTCTAGGCTTTCCATCAGGTTCTTTTGTGGAATGTTAACTTGTTGCATTTTCTTGATAATGAATCAAGCAAGAATTGTGGGATTGTTTTTTGTATATAAATGTAACCAGATGGAAGCCCGTGCATTGCGCAAATTTTTTTGTTTTTTTATATTATACTTTATTTCGAAAAAAATTTCATTGATAACTTTTTACTAAATGATTAATAAAAATTAATAATTAAAAAGATAAAAAGGATTTGAACTAAACCTATTTAAATTTCAAGTAATAAGAGTCATTTTCCCATAGGTTGCTTTACTAAAACTGTGTGTCATATACAAATTATATTGCTATTAATCTATGTAAATAATTATAAACTTAATTAATTATAGTAAAGTTTTAGTTAGAGTATAATTTAAACAATTTAAATAACTAATGTTATCCTGGATAATTCCATATAGATAAAGTTCTATGATGCAAACAATTCAATGTGAATAATATATTGTAAAATATTTAATTTATTTATTTAATGAAAAGACGTAATTTAATTATTATTACTAAATATTAATTTTTAAAATTAAAAAATCAATTCAAACATAAAAGAATAAAAGAAAAATTCAAAAGTTCTTAAAAAAAATTATAGACACTGATTACGAAATAAAATCAAATTTTACATATGTGTGTGTAGAGTAAGAAATCATTATATTTGTATATAAATGTAATAGAAATAAGCGGAAAATGTTTTGATATTTGTGAAGATTGAGTTTTTGGTTTCAAAGTAGTTTGGTGTTAGTGAAGTTATAAAAGTGATGATTTCGATGGTTGTAAAGATTTAAAGAGGAAATATATTATAAGGTGAAAAAGAGAGAAGGTAATATAGAGAAAGGGAGGAGGTGAGGGAGATGAAACAGACGAATGAAGTCAGTAGAATAATAATAAGCAACAACAATGGAAAATTAAATTTTCTAATTGTAAATACAACCAACATGATTAGAGACATTCAGTAACATAATTACATAATAAGCTTTAAACCACAAATATGCTCCAATAATAACGTTTCAGAATGAGATTCTACCATGGAAAAAAGCAACAATTTAAAAGGCAAGACGTACTAAATGTATGAATAATTTAGTATTTATATTCAAAATTATAAACCAAATTAAGTTAACTCAAATAGTTCATAATTACACATATATATTTGATATTATTTATGGGTTTGGTCGGGTTTGCATGTACTTAGTGAACCTTTAACCCAACCCAATCCACGAGTTATAAAGATGACCTATTCAACTCAATCTATTATATTTTCAAACTCTGGGTTGGATTGGGTCACTCAAGTTGGGTCGGACTATGACAAGTTTTGTGCAGCCCCATTTATAGGTGTAAAAGTAATCCAGTTTAGTATTTTAGCAAGTAAATCTGTCCAAATATGTTCAGTAAGAATTAATTTGTTCACTTAGGGACTTGTTTAAAAAAAAAAAATTTGAATGCAATAGTGGAGTTGAAAAAATTTAAATGATATTATTTTCTATGTGAATGTCTAACTAAGCTTAGTTTCCATGTAAAAGACAATAAAACAATAGAAATAAAGGGACGTAAAAATAATGATGAAAGAGAATGCAGCATAAAAAGAAGCAGGAATTGAATGAGCAAAGGTTGCTCATTGACAGGTTCATTGTGATCTCTCACAACATGTAGGATTGTACAAAGAAAATATAAAAATTGAAAGATCAATTTGAAACTGGAAAATAAATCTTTTATAGTCGACTTATTGAATCAAATCACAGTGCATATGAATAACATGTTATAATTTTTTGAATGTGAATATTCTAGTTTATAATTTTCCGAACAGTCTCCATCTAATATTTTTCATATTTAATCATAACTCTGAATTTGTTTCAATATGCTAAATAATCAATATATACAAAATTAGTATAAAAATATTGATAAATTGTGTTACATTTTCTGTTTTAATAATAACAATTAATATTAAAAACTTGACCCATCATTGAATGTCATGGTGGAATTCATACTTAAATTAATTATTATACTTTGAATTTGGCTCATCAATAAAAAAATAAAATAAAAAGCATTTTAACCCCATATCATTTTAGGTATTGACAGCCAATTTTATTTTCAAGTTATTCCCATTATTGGAATTGAACCATAAGAACATTCCTTTCAGATTTTACTATAATCATGAAACTTGTGAAAAATAATGAATCATGCTAAAAACAATCACCATTTTCACAAATATACAAAATATAATCAAATTAGACTGTTGTACAAAATTTACAAGTACACATAGTGTAAGTGTTTGATATATGTGGGTGAATAAGAGATAAGGTAATGAAGGAGATGGTGGATGAGCGGCCAGAGGGGGTGGTATTGGTAGGAGCTCTGTCCTGTCACGGCAGATTGTGAACCTTCATCATTATAGTGATGCCCTTGAGCTCGTGGTGATGCCATTGTAACTCCAGTCACAGATCTCCTTCTTTGCCATAAGTTGGTGAAAGCATAGCAAAAGCCAAGAACAAATTGTCATATGGAGAGAGGACCATAAATTCCAATTCGTGAAAGGATCATCAAACCCCCTTACACCCCTCGCAGCCCCCTCCTCCTCTCTCTTCTTTCTTCTTTTTTTTTTTCCCCCACAATTGCACGAACAGTTGATTTAGAATTGGAAAATCTGAACTAAGAACAGTGTATTATCCTATTAAAATTAATTAGGCATCTGAACTTAATGTTTAAGGTGTCTGCTTGTTTAAGAGGCTAGACTTTTCAAAAGATAATTGATAGTGCAAAAAGCATCTGACCTATTTTGGATATTATTTATTGATATGGATGATTCTTCTGTCTGCAATGAGTTTAGCATTTTGCCTTGTTGACTGAATTTCTGGTAATAAAAATTTCAGAAGAATAGCTGAAGTTAGGGAAAAGGAAAGGCGGAATGCATTGGAGGAGATCATTTACTCTTTGATAGTGCAAAAATTCTTAGACAACAGCATTTCAATGATCCCAAAAATATCGGCAAGCTCAGATCCTACTGGACGAGTGGATTTTTGGCCAAACCAGGAACAAAAATTAGAATCTGTTCATTCTCCGGAAGCCTTTGAAATGATTCAGAGCCACTTAACTCTTGTGCTGGGAGATAGATTAGTGGGCCCTCTTGATACTATTGTTCAAATTAGCAAAATTAAACTTGGAAAGTTGTATGCTGCATCTATAATGTATGGGTATTTCCTCAGGAGAGTTGATCAACGGTTTCAGCTAGAGAGAACCATGAATACCCTTCCCAAGGGTTTTGATGAAAACCGGAGAATATATGATGATGATCCAAGTCTGGTTAGCTGGTTTTGGGATTCAGATTCTTTGATAAGGATTCAACCTGATGATGGAGATTATAGTGACGAGGGGTTCATAGATACAAGTAGAGAAAAGTCACAGAGACTGAGATCCTATGTGATGTATCTGGATGCAGAGACACTTCAAAGATATGCCACCATAAGATCCAAGGAAGCCATGTCTTTGATTGAAAAGCAAACTCAAGCACTATTTGGCAGGCCTGATATAAGGATTATGGAGGATGGATCAATCGATACAGCTAACGACGAAGTGATTTCATTGACTTTCTCTGGATTGACTATGTTAGTTCTGGAAGCGGTAGCAATTGGATCATTTCTATGGGATGCAGAAAGCTATGTTGAATCAAAATACCATTTTCTTAACAGCTGAAGACATTTTATTTGGTTTGGCATTCTTGTTGCTCTGTAAATTTTGTGATGCTTTTGTATTTTTGTTTTTCTTTTTCTGTTTGGCAGGTAAAATGCAATATATATATCTCGAAATGGATGGGGGCATGATGTATTACTGGGTCCTAAATGCTACTAATTTTGTTATACTTCCAAAGCAAGTATAGAAACCTTTCTTCAAGCAGCAAAATATCTCTGAAATTTGGGATGAGTTCTTTATCGAATTAGGGTTTTATTGAATCAGGTTATTGTGCATTCTATGCAAAATTCTTGCTCACGCAAATTTATCGATTGACTATGGAAGCTATCAGTGGGGGAGACATATATTTGGAGAGGCATATGTACTTTCTGACTGAGAATTTTTTCTACGCAACTATTAATATATTTACAAATTGAATCTCTTAAATTGTCATATTTATGAAACTGTCTTTCGGTTTCTAAGCACTAGACACATTCTTACTTGTTGATCATACCCGTTATAATAATTACTTGTAATTTATTTGTTTATATATTTTTTTATTTATTTTCAAAGAAAATATAAAAATTTAATATAACTTTAAGAGTACTAATATTTTATTTGTTATTTTATACACTCGTGAAAAAGAGTATATATAATTTAATTTATATATATAATTTTTACTAATTTTCTCTATTAAATTCCTAATTTTGTTCAAATATTACCTTTTCATTATCATAAAAAATATTTGTTCTATAGAGTTCAAATATTAATTATTATATATTAATCTTTTTCCTAATATGTTAACTACAAGTAGAAAATGTTATTACACAAACTTAAGTTCCTAATTAAGATTAAAATAACATTGATCTTATAATAAAAATAAACTTTTCAATATATCTTAATAATGTCTATTCAATTAAAATTAAAATTAAAATTAAAATTTTTATTCAATTATTAATTTATTTCAATTTCAGTTGAGGACGATTCCTTTATTTTTTTAATAAAGTTAAAATTTGTATTCAATTAATATAGTAAAAAATGTGGTTTGTTAGGGTTTTGATTTTTGAGTTTAATATTTGAAAAATAATTTTAAATGTATTATCTAAGCATCGACTTAGTTTTATAGTCCTTGCAACCCAGCTATTCACATTTTATTTTAAATTTTAATATAAACAAGCTGGATGTTTCCTTACCTGAGTTGCTTGGTATGCTTATCACTGCTGAAGGAGCCCTTAAGTAGGATACTACTTTTATACTTCTAGTTCAGTTTTCTAAGGCTAAGAAAAAGCCCAAGAAGAAATAGAATAAGAAGAAGGCATTAAAGCCCAATGGAGGTGTAACTAAAGAAAAGTGAACCTGCCACCACTTTGGGAAATATGGCCATTGGAAGAGAAACTGTAAGGATTATCTCGCGACTGTGAAAGGAAAAAAGCTTGCAGAAGCTTCTGCTTCATGTATGTTTATGGTTGAAATTAATCCTTTTATTTTTAGTTCTTGGATATTGGATACCTAATATGATTGTCATATTAATAACTTGCAGGAATAAAAAAAAATAGAAAATTGAGAAAAGATAAACCTACGTATAGCCTATGGAGCAAAAGTTGCAGCATTAGCTGAAGGAACATATTTGGACTTAGTATTAGAATTAAATAATTGTTATGTTATTTTAGTACTTAGTTGAAATTTCAATTTCATATTAGAATTTGAATATTGGATTCAAATTTATTTTTGAGAACAACGGTTGTTCTTTTATAATAATAATAATTTTATGAAACTGAAATTAATATAGATGATTTCTATAATGTTTCTATTGATAAATTCCTCATCAACATAAATAGCAAGAAATCAAAAATAAATAATAATTATCATATCTTCAGCATTGTAGACTTGGTTACATTAATAAAACAAATTAATAAATTATGAAAAGAAGGTTACTTTGACCTTTTTTATTATGAATCATATGAAACTAATGAATGTTGTTTAATGGGTAAAATGACCAAAACACCCTTTACGTGAAAAGGTGAAAGGTGAAAAGATTATTGGACCTAATACATTTAGATGTATGTGGACCAATTATTGCTCAGACCATTAGTAGATATGAATGTTTGATTATGTTTACTAATGACTATACTAGATATGGTTATGAGTATATATATAATGAAACATAAATCTGAATTTTGAAAAGTTTAAAGAATTCAGAAATGAAGTTGAGAAACTAGCTAAAGTATTAAAACACTTTGATCAAATCGAGGTGAAAAATACTTAAGTTAAATTTTTCAAGATTATCTATTATAAATTATGAATCGTACATTATCAGATATAATATGATCCATAACTAGTCTTGCATAATAACTTTTATCCTTTTAAGGATGAACCTTAATAATGCGAGATATCTTTAAATAGAGTTCCACCCAAATTTGTTGATAAGATTCCATATGGGATATGGGTCAACACGATTATACGAAGTGTTTTGGTATTTGGTAAGCTATGAGCAAAATCATATAGATATAAGTTTGTGGAATATCCAAAAAAAGTTATTGGGTATTATTTCAACTATCCTATTAAGAGAAAATGTTCATCTCAAAACATATTACCTTTTTAGAAAAGATGTTTATCTTTAAAAGGAAGTAGTGAGAGCTAGGTAGAACTCAAAATGTTCAAGAACTTAAAACTTATACTGAAGATAAAACTAGAACAGAAGATTGTTGCATTAGATGAATAGTCAATTCACCCCCCCTCTTGGGCTGTGCCATACGTATATATGGGACCCACAATCTGGTATCAGAGCTTCGTCTCTTGACTTACCAAAGCTTAACAGCTTAAGAGAAAAGATCCCATGGCAGCCCTACTTCCTCTCACATCTTTAGAAGGTCAATCTATTTTCAGACCACTATTATTCAATGGCGCTAACTACTCCTACTAGAAAACTAGAATGGAAAACTTCATTAAATCAGTTGATATAAATTGCTGGAGGAACATTATCAACGGTCCTCGTGTTCCCATGAAGACTGTAGAAAATGAAAGAGTTCCAAAAATAGAAGAGGAGTATACTGATGCTGATTGGAGTGATATCGCTATAAATGCAAAAGCCATTAATATACTCCATTGTGCTTTAGATTCTATTGAATATAACAAAGTTTCTAGATGTAAATCAGTAAAAGAAGTGTGGGAGAAACTAAGAGTAACCGATGAGGGTACTAATCGTGTAAAGGAATCCAGAATCAACATCCTTTGAAGAGAATATGAAATGTTTAGCATGAAAGAAGGAGAAACTATTGCATAGTTAAATTCCAGATTCACCAACATAGTAAATCCTTTGAGAACTCTCAAAAAGGAGATTCCTGAAGATGAGTTTGTTAAGAAGATCCTTAGAATTCTACCTAAGAAATGGGATTCTATTGGAGCTGTGATGAACTACAAGGAGACTCTTGTAACATATGATTATCTAATAGGAGCTCTTGTTTCTGAAGAGATGAAGTTCTCTTTGACTTGAGAAGACAATAAAAAGAAAGGACTAGCTTTGAAGGTCAATTCTAGTGAGGAAAGATCTTCTGGTCTTGACAGTGATGACCCGGGACTCGTTGCTAGAAAATTCAAAAAGTTTTACAAGAAAGGTGGAAGGCCATAGAAAAAGTTCATCAAAAAGAACTTTTCACATAAAAAAAGCAACCTACAAAAGAAAGAGCCTTCTGAAGTGGTTTGTTATGAGTGCAACAAACCTGGGCATATCAGGCCAAACTGTCCTAGATTGAAGAAGAAGTCAAAGAAAGATAAGCTGAAGCAAGCGTTTGTAGCTGCTTGGAGTGACTCAGACGAATCAAGTTCTGAAAGTCAAAATGGCCAAGAGGAAGTTGTAAATATCTGTTTGATGGCTGTAACCAGTTCTAACTCTAAAGCATAAAGCACTCTAGTGTTAACACAGAAAGCTGAAAGTAGTAAAACAAATGCAACAGTTCACAGGGATGATGAAAGCGATGTAATTATCACTGAACCTAAGTCTGAAAGTGATCTTCTGGATACTTATAATAACCTCTGTATTAAATTTGAAAAACTTGTTAAAAAGTATAAAAGTTTAAAGAAAGATTACAAAAACTTGAAAACAGAATGTAATCACTTAAAAGATGCTTTTTATCAAGAAGTTACATGCAAAGATTTGATTATTGAGATCAAAGATTTGAAAAGTTGCAATGAAAAGTTTTCTGAAAATTTGAAACACTTTGAAGAGAAATGTGAAGTTCTAAATTCTTAAAATGATTTTCTAAAAGAATCACTTTGAAAATTTGAAACACTTTGAAGAGAAAAGTCAATTTCAGAATCACTTTCTAAAGAAAAAACCAGTTCTAACTGTGATTGTGCTTCAAGAGAAAAACATGTTTCTGTGAATAAAAATGCCACTTCTAATGTTGTAAAATTAGAACATCAGAAACACATTGAAAAATTTGGCAATATTAATCAAAAGAAAAATCACAGCAAGAAAATTGAGAAAGGATCTACACCTATTACCATTAATCCTCCAGGACCCAATAACTGTTGGATACTTAAATCTGCGTGATATTTTCAGGTGTGCCTAAGGAGCAAGCTGAGAACAGAAATGTGGTACATGGACAACGCTTGCTCTGGGCATATGACTGGTGATAAAAAAAAAATTCACCAAATTAGAAAAGAAGAAGGGAGGTACAATGAGCTTTGGAGACAAAGCTAAAGGTCAAATTGTTGGTATTAGTGTGGTAGCTTCTAATCCTTCAATAGAAGATGTATGTTTAGTAGAAGGATTGCATTATAATCTGTTAAGTGTTAGTCAAATTTGTGATAAAAACAGAAGAGTGATCTTTAAGCCATCTCATTGTGAAGTTCAGAATATGCATGATAATGAAACTTTGTTTGTAGGTAAAAGATTTGGAAAAATATACCTAGTAGATCTTTCTAATATGCATAACCTAGACATATGCTTAGATTCTGTTGACAATTCTAGTTGGTTATGGCATAGAAGACTTGGACATGCAAGCATGCACCTTATCTCTAAACTGTCTAAGAAAGAATTAGTTCGTGGTTTACCTAAATTGAAATTCGAAAAAGATCATATCTGTGATGCATGTCAATTGGATAAACAAACCAGAACATCTTTCAAATCTAAGGGCATGATTTCTACTTCTAGACCTTTAGAATTGCTACATCTTGATTTGTTTAGACCTCTCACCCCATCTAGTCTTGGTGGTAAATCACATGCATTTGCCATTGTCGATGATTATTCTAGATTCACCTGGACTCTCTTCCTTAGAAATAAGGACGAGTCATATGATCTGTTTGTTCATCTTTGTAAGAGAATTCAGAATGAAAAAGGATACAACATCAATGCAATTAGAAGTGACCATGCAAGAGAATTTGAAAATCAGAAAATCAATGATTTCTGCAATGAAACTAGAATCTTCCATAACTTCTCAGCACCTAGAACACCCCAACAAAATGGAGTACTTGAACACAAGAATAGAACTCTACAAGAAATGGCCAGAACCATGCTGAGTGATTCTAAACTTCCAAAATAC
Organism: Jatropha podagrica; assembly: GCA_947857235.1. Lineage (NCBI taxonomy): Eukaryota > Viridiplantae > Streptophyta > Magnoliopsida > Malpighiales > Euphorbiaceae > Jatropha > Jatropha podagrica. The sequence continues at coordinate 15,117 of CANUEP010270842.1, forward strand.
TTCTGGGCAAAAGCAATAAACACAGCATGTTACATTCTAAATAGGGCCTTGGTGAGATATAAACTTAAAAAGACTCCATATGAGCTTTACAAAGGTAGAAAGCCAAACATTGGCTATTTTCACATATTTGGGTGTAAATGCTTTATTCTGGATAACAAGAAAAATCATCTTTCTAAATTTGATGCAAAATCTTATGAAGGAATTTTTCTAGGTTATTCTAATAACAGTAAAGCATATAGAGTGTTTAATAAAAATACATTATTTGTAGAATAATCTATTAATATTGTCTTTGACGAATCTGACTCTACTTCTAGAATTTTTTAAAGTGATGATGTTGTAGACTTCAATCAGGAAGAACAGAATAAGCAATCAAAACAACTAGAACAACCAAAAAATACTCAAAATGACGATAATCAGGCTGATTTAGAAGACAGACATGAAGTTCAGAACGTTACAGAAGACTAAATGCTAGAAATAGAAAATGAGCATTCTGACTTACCAAAAGAGTGGCGATTCCACAAGTATCATCCACAAGAGGATATCATTGACAACCCTTCAGAAAGGATGATGACTAGAGCTCAACTTAGAAGATACTTTGGTAATGTTGCTTTCGTTTCTCAAATAGAACCTAAGAACATTGATGAAGCTCAAAATGATGAGAGTTGGATTCTTGCTATGCAAGAAGAACTCAGTCAGTTTAAGGTCAACCAAGTTTGGAAACTTGTTTCTATACCTAAAAATCACTTTGTAATTGGAACTAAATGGGTGTTTAGAAATAAGCTTAACGAACATGGTAATGTTGTGAGAAACAAAGATAGGTTAGTGGCTCAAGGTTACAACCAAGAAGAGGGCATTGATTTTGATGAAACTTTTTCCTCGGTTGCTAGACTTGAGGCCATTAGAATGCTTTGTGCATTTTCATGCTTTAAAAACTTCATGCTTTATCAAATGGATGTAAAAAGTGCTTTCTTAAATAGTTTTCTAAATGAAGAAGTGTATGTTGAACAACCACCCAGTTTTGAAATTTTTGAAAAGCCAAACCATGTTTATAAACTTACTAAAGCACTTTATGGTCTAAAACAAGCTCCAAGAGCTTAGTATGAAAGATTAAGTAAGTTTTTAATTGAAAATGGTTTTTCTAGAGGAAAGGTGGACACTACACTATTTATAAAAAAGAAAGCATATGATATTCTAGTTGTGCAAATTTATGTTGACGACATAATCTTTGGTTCTACTAATGACCTTTGTAAGGAATTTTCTAAGATTATGCAGCGTGAGTTTGAAATGAGCATGATGGGAGAGTTGAACTTCTTCCTTGGGCTTCAAATTAAACAATGTGACAATGGAATCTTCATAAACCAAGGCAAGTACACACGTGAACTTCTGAAAGCGTTCAAAATGGATAATGCTAAGGTTTGTAGCATTCCTATGAGCCCATCCTCAAAATTAGAAAAGGATGAAAAAGGAAAGGATGTGGACATAAAACTGTTTAGAAGTATGATTGGTTCTTTACTATACCTAACTACAAGCAGGCCTGACATTCACTTTAGTGTGTGTCTATGTGCTAGATTTCAGACAAGTCCCAAAGAGTCACACTTAATAGCTATAAAACGAATTCTAAGATATCTTTGTGGTACTTCTAATCTTGGCTTGTGGTATTCTAAAAATGATACATTTGATCTTGTTGGGTATAGCGATTCTGATTTTGCAGGAAGCAGAGTAGATAGAAAGAGTACATCTGGAACTTGTCAGTTTCTGGGTAGCACCCTTATATCTTGGTTTAGCAAAAAGCAGACATCTATTGCTCTTTCTACTACAAAAGCAGAATACATAGCTGTTGGAAGTTGTGTTGCGCAAGTTTTATGGATTAAGCAGCAGTTGGCAGACTATGGTCTGAAATTAGAAATGATTCCAATAAGATGCGATAACACAACCGCCATCAACCTGTCTAAAAATCCAGTCTAGTGTTCTAGAGCTAAGCATATAGAAATCAGACACCACTTCATTCGAGATCATGTTCAGAAAGGTAATATAGTGGTTGAGTTCATCCCTACAGAAAAGCAATTGGCGAATATTTTCACTAAACCACTAAATGAAGGCCAATTATGCTTGATTAGAAGAGAACTAGGTATGTTGGTTCTAAATTCGTAACTTTAGAACTTAGTAAGTTCTAAATGCTTTCTGTAAATGAAAATGAGAAATTTTGTGGTATGTGTTTTGATGTTAAATCTGTGTGCTTTTGTGTCTATGTGATTAAAATGATAAATTGGATTCTGATGTTGGATTCTAAGGTGATCATCAACATCAAAATTCAAGCTCTATCAGACACATTAAATGTTTATTATAATATGTGCTTTATTTTTGTTTTATCTTTATTTATTCTATTTTATTTTTTTTGTATTGCAAAAATAGCTGCAGAATATTTATTATAGGGGTTATCAAGAGTCAAGTCAGTTACTTTTCCTCTCTTCTCAAAAACTGCCTTTCGTGTTTAAATTTCAAATTAATGTAACTGTCCTCTTCTCTTTCCCATGTTTCTGACACCATTTTTCTAGCTTTTCATTTTTTTTCTTTCCTCATTTAATCAACAACTTCTTCATGAAACTATTTCTCTCTCTCTCCTTCCCAAAATGAAAACTCAAATCAATCTTTGATAAGATGGTGAGCAAACCCAAGAAGCTCCAATATGGCATGATCCTTACTTGTGTTTTTGATTTCTTGGATGTGAACTTGAAAAGAAAAAATGTCAGCCTATGTTAAAGCTTGACAACAATTCATTAAAATTGAAAGATGAAGAAGAAGCTGAAGAACAAGGATTAGAAAGGGAGGTTATAGAAAAGGAGCTGAAGAACAAGGATTAGAAAGGGAGGTTACAGAAAAGGAACCAAAGAAATCGAAATCAAAAACAGTAGCAGAGAGTTTAGAAAGGGGTAAAGTCAATTCTGAGAAGGAAATGTTGAAGTAGAAAAGGAAAGGGAGGATTAGAATCAAAAAGTCAAGAAAAGTTTGCTGAGAATGTTGAGGAGGCAGAAAAAGCTGATAATTTAAAGAAATAGAAAGAAAGTCCAGGAAAGGGACAAGAAGCAAAGGCTGAAACAAAAGCAGAAAAAGAGAAGAAAGCCGAATTAGAACCTGCGATTGAGGAAGCAAGTGAAGCTAAAATAGAAGAGTTACTTTTCAGCGATGATGAAGAAGAGATGGGTACTGACATTGGAAAGGAGGCAGAAAAAGAAGACGAAGTCAAAAGGACACCACTGTAAGAGAATGAACCTAGTGACAGAGAGGCGGTGCTAATGGAATTGAAAAAAGGCCTAATTGAAGAGCACAACAAAGAACTTAAAGCAGGCATCGAATATGGTAAAATGTTATAGAGCATACCAAGCTCTTGGTAGATTCTATGGAAAAGTTGAAGAGTCTCAATGCAAGGAGACTGACTCTCCTTAAGGTCAAAACAGCAGCACCCTCTCAACCAACTGAAAAACAAAAGTGGTTCAAAAGCACAGCTGCACCTTCTCCATCTTCTAAAAGCCAAAGATGTTTAAGAGCACTGCTCAAAGTACCATCTACAAAAGCCGTAAACCTCCTATTCCTTCTGCCACCAAAAGACCCTTCTCTCCCTCCACTTCTCAAGTCATTCACAATGCCAAAAAGGCCAAACCTGACTCCTGATGATGATAAATATCCCCTATTGTGTGTTGTTTGCTGCATGTTGTTTTCTGTTTGTGAGTTAATTTTATTTTATGTGTCTGTTGATCTTTTCTGTTATTATTTGTGTTTCTGTTTGTGAATTGCTTTTATTGTTTAAGAACAGTTATATGTGTTTGTTGATCTTTTCTGTTAACTTGTTGTTTGTGTTATTTTCTGGAACAGTTTACTTTTTTTTGGGTTAATTGACTTTATTTATGCCTTATTTTCTCTGCTGCTAATTCCCTGATCAATTCTTTCTGGTATTTTTTACCCTCATTTCTAACGACAAAAAGGGGGAGAACACAGCATATTCTTGGGAGAACACTGCACTGCACAATGTCTTGAAAAACACAACAAAACCTAAGTGCTAAAGTCTAACTATGTATTATTCGTGTTCTAATGTTGATTATCTGGTATTCTAATGATCGTTATCTTGTATTCTAATATTGAGAATAGAATGTGTTTTTCTTCAAAATTGTCTCTAACTTCCAGACTTTAGAACTTCGTTCTAAATCTAAAGTCAGACTCTAATCTTCATTCTATTCTCAGTTACAGGAGCCATATCTGCATATATTTAGGGGGAGCCCATGTAAGTCTTATTCATTCACTTCATGATAAATTTATTGATTTTAAGACTTATTTTGGTATGCATAAATTTAGGGGGAGCACATGTATTTTTTGTTAATAAATTTATTGGTTTTGTCATCATAAAAAAGGGGGAGATTATTGGCTCAAGGGTTAATTCTCCACTTGATTTTGATGATTATCTTAAAACCAAATAAATTTATATATATTATTTGTGTGCTAAAATTTGCCTTATGCAGATTCTATTATTAAAATTTATTGAAGAAGTTAATTTCCTACAAATGATTGAAGGCCATGAAGACTTGGAAGAAGCATCTTTAGTTGGTATGTGAATTAGACGATTAATGTAGGATTGAGAGAAATAATTATAAGCACAAAATATTATTTTTCTTCTCTCTCATTCAAAAATTATTTTTAAATATTTTAAAATATGAAAAGTTAAAAGATTTTGAAAAAAACTTCCTCCCCACATTTTTCTTTCCAAAAGATTCTTGGAGCAAATATTCTCAAACGACTATTTATTGGATTCTGATTTGCAGCAGAGTTTCTGAACTCAGCTATCAAAACTTTGTTATAGTTGTTTTGCTTTTTGGATTTAAATACCACCCTGGTTTAATGTACTTTCCATTCCTCATTTAATGCCACCTACCATCAATGTGTTAAACAAAGGATAGAGACATTTATTACCCTCCATGCCTCATTTCACTTTAGCCAAAAATGTGACAGAACTCATTTAATGCTTTCAAATTTCAAATTTTAAACGCTAACCTATCTTCTCTCTATAAATGTTTTCTGCTTCTCCTTATCAAGGTTGGACAAGAGTTGGAACCATTGTTCAAGCTTTCAAAATCTTTCAAAGCTCTCTCTTCAACCCCCTTTAATTTCTTTTAATCTTTGTTCTTTAAGAAAAATCATTTGAGTGAAAAGATTTTTGATTTATTTCTTTTCATCTCTGTTCTTCAAGAAAAATCATCCAAATGAAAAGATTTTTGATTTCTTTTCATGTTTGTTCTTCAAGAAATATCATCCAAGTGAAAAGATTTCTATTTTTATCTCTTTTTGAACAACAGGTCCTTGCTTTTTGAATTTTGAATATGTAATCTGTTTTTCTGTGCTTATAACTGCATTTCTCTCTTTCCATATAGATTTTCTATTATCTGTCATGGTTAGAGATTTTCAAAAGAAATACATTTGTGTAATAGCTTAGTTGAGAAGCTATTGTGTTTTTAGGTTATCAAGCGACCTTCTCCATGTGTGAGATTTTAAAGTCTTGATCTGAGTTTTTTGATCTCTGTAAAACAGAAAAGGGTAAAGGTCAACTAGAACTTGTGAAATCTAGTGGGTTAAGGTTAAATTTAGGTGATTAAATCTATTTCCTTGTACTTGTTGGTTTGTCTCTTACCCTTAAAAAGAGATAACATTGTGGAGGATCTCAAGATGCGTCTTGGGGAGTGGATGTAGGTGAGTTAGTGACGAACCACTATAAATCTCTGTGTTCATCTTCTTTTACTTTTTGAAGTTCTGCTTGATTTTATTCTGTTTACACAAATGTTAAAATTTTTAGAAATGCAAACTTATTTAAGG